>BROG01001291.1:47500-77980 GCA_030159075.1 Atrina japonica | reverse complement strand
GGCCAACTTTTATGACGGAGAAAAGAACACAATTACATGAAAATGAGATCACCGTTGATACTACCCTTGAGCCTAGAAATCATACCCAGGCAATTTTAGAAAATTGACCCATACCTGTAGAAAAATGACCCGGGTTCCGGATCAAATTTCTATGGATTTAGGCATGTGCACCACGAAGGTATAATATGAATAATGAGAGTTTTTGACATATATATACATATATAGTACCAAAACACATCTTTCTTTCGAAAAAAAAAAACAAAAACACCAAATGATGGAAAAAACAAGACATTTTCGGAGAACAGATACAATTGAATGTATATTTTTATATTTTACTAATAGAGGTTCATGTTTAACTGTTCATTTAAGACTATAACCCATATTTTCCCCTAGGGGTTTCTATTTTTTTTTTTCTGTTTTAATGATCTCAAACTATTCTGCCCGCGGACGCTACACAGAAAAAAACTTAAATGGTCTCTTTTTTCATTACCAAACATGTCCTGGGCATCATAGAAATTTATATTTGGGTAACTGAGTTGTTATATATTAGATACTGACTTAAAATAATGGAACCAAAATTTAAAAAACATCTTACCACTGGTTCACGAGAAGATGATGTTTAGATGTGTACCAATTTTTGGTACTTTTTGGCCTTTGGAGGACCACGGGTAAAATTTCTAAAGTAGAAAAGTGACCCCGGGTAGCATTTCTACGGCGGGTAAATTTTTCACGGTTCTCTGGCCTTCCGCAGGTATTTTTAAATCTTACTATTCCTAGAAGATACCAGTAAATGAAATAAGTCAGCTACATAAGAGCCGAGCATTGGCCAAAATTTGAAGCCTTTCACCGGCATTTGGTGACGTCTCCATATGAGTGAAAGATTCTTGAATGGGATGTTAAACAACAATAAACAAACAAACAAACATTATAACAGTATTGCCAATAGTCAACTTCATGTTTGGCCCATCGTCATAACTACATTGAATTTCTGACGGAAATTAAAGGAACAGGCTATTAGGTATTTAGGACCTCTTAAAATAAGATTTTTAGGCTTTCATTTTCAACAATAGAAACGTCACCGGTGATGACATGCCCGATAGGATTATATTTGAAGGGAGATGGTGTACATGAACATGTGACGGTGTTGAGTAGAAAATGGTTGATGTCTATGCACTGCAAAACCTGTTTGTAATTGAATAGCTTGGATGCGATGCTAGGTGTGTAGCTATATGAAATACAAGGCGTAGTCTTCAGTTTAAAATATGGAGGAACACAGGACTGAACTTTATTTGTGATTTAAAACATTGCCAATGATCAAAGCGTCTATGCCTTTATTTTTAAATTTAAAAAGACGTTTCTATTCAGAGCAGTCATCGTTTGTAACGTACGAAAGCCGATGCGTGCCACATGTAGTAATAAAAATATGTCGTTATAATGACGTATATATTGTTAAAGCGACTTAATATGTCGTTATAACGAGATATGTATTATCTTGTTATAACAAGATATTATGTCGTAATAACAAGATATGTCGTAATAATAAGATATTATGTTGTTATAACAAGATATGAATTATCTTGTAATAACAAGATATTATGTCGTTATAATATAATAGGATGTCGTAATAACAAGATATTATGTCGTGATAACTAGATATTAAGTTTTTATAACACGATATTATGTTGTTGTAACAAGATATGATTATTTTGTTATAACAAGATATCAATTATCTTGTTATAACAAGATCTTATGTCGTAATAACAAGATATTATGTCATAATAACAAGATATTATGTTGTTATAACAAGATATGATTATCTTGTTATAACAAGATTTTATGTCGTTATAACAATATATTATGTCGTAATAACAAGATATTATGTTGTTATAACAAGATACTCCTTTTTTAGGCATTGTCTTGAGAAAATTGCAACAAATTGTTGTGTAATATCACAACCTTCATTTATTTATTTCTATATATTTTAATGGTTTCTTAGTTTAAGTTGTACTATGGTTTAACCCTTTCACCCCTGAAAATCTGAGTGGTATGCTCTTTTTATTGTTAAAGACTAGTTTTTTATGGTCTGTAGGATTGAAAGGGATAAATAAACCATTGTAACTCGCTGGCAAATTTTGCCTAGTCATATTATATATTTTCATACCATCGCAGGACAGAATGTTTATTTTAAAACAGACCAGATACAGATTGTTTATATTCTTCAGTTTTTTACTTTTGTACTCAGAAATGTAATATATTGCAGTGGAGGATAAAAATATGTCATAGGGGAATTAAGGTTTAACATATATAAAAATATTTATACTATTTAAAACTGATATATATCTACAATACATGCGGCACTGCATATTGGATTAGTGAGGCAAGATTTTGCCACGGAACAGGTTACTCGCTGGCGTATCTTTTAAAAAATTTGAGAAATTTGGAATCCTGAGCAGGCATTTAATCAGACGTCTAGGTAATATGTCACACTGATTATCCATCTAAACTAATACTGTTCCAGGAAACATAATCCATCCCTCTGATAGACGGATCAAACCTCCAAAATGAAGTAAAATTCACTGCGGCTAGGGGATTCTAGAGTATGTTCTCCAGATAAATGTTGAAATGTTTCCAATTTGGAAGCCCAATGAAGCATTGTGTAACTTCCCCTCGGAAACAAATCAGTTTTCCACATGTTCCAGGGAGTATACTATTACTCTCTAGGAAATGTTATATTTCACCAGTGCAGAGAGTTCAAAGTTCATTATCTCGGTTCCAGACGTAAATTAGGAACTGGTTTTATATCAAATTCATTAAACGTATAGACTGATTATTTGTATATGTCATTTTATTAGGGAGGGGGGGGGGTTGTCTGCGTTTTTCTTCTTCCTCTTGGAGGATTTATAGAACAAATGGATGCAGATGACCACTGATTAAGTCAGCAACGAAACTTCTCTGATCTCAATTATGTATAAATGTCTTTATTTACTAATCAAGAAAGATGGGCGTAACCAGTCGACAAAATTGTAGAAAGAAATACTTTTTAAAGAAACTTCTTAAAAAATGATTTTCATCATAACTTTAGCACCAGTTAAAGTCAGATTATTTATTAACTTGCTAATAAAGGACAGACTATTTCTTCTCAATGTTTTCAAGGCCAGAATATTAATTTTAAAATTCTGCCACACCCCCCCCCCCCCCCGAATCAATAGTCATCGCCTTATATATCCCATTCCTTCCATGTTTAGCGTACAGAATGATGGCGAGAATGAACTGAACGGGAGCTTAAAAATTCAAAACAAGTTAGTGCGTTGACATTAGAAATATGACACAATTATTTGGAAAAATATCAAACAGAAACTGTCTTATAACGGACCAATCTAATTATAAACCGATCTCTAATCGCTCCTGTTTTCTATGTCGCGTACAGGATCTAAAGCAATCCGCTATGGGGTCACGCGTGGATGACCTCGTAAATTTGTCATTTTCGACCCATTAAAAAGCGACTTACACAATTTTGTAACCGATCTAATGGCAAAGAGATATAAATATTTTTTAACATTTTAAACAACACAGAATCCGAAAGTACAGAATTATTTTCATAACGTTGGATACATTCGAATCACCAAATATATTCCGGTGGACTTTTGCGGTTTCCTTTTTATAAAATAAATTACATCTCTTTGTCATTCAATTTTGTAAGTCGCATTTTCATTGATCGAACATTATAAACTTACGAGAGGTCATTCGCGCGTGACCCCATAGCGGATTGAGACATATTAGAAAATGGGAGCGGTGAGACTGGTTTTTAATTAGATTGATAACGGACAATTTAAAACAAAGCTTTTTTACATAAAATACCTTTAATCTTACCAGTTTTAATAAAACGTATTTAGTAAGGTTGCAATAATAACAATATTGAACAAGAATGATAAAATATGACTAATATCTTGTAACACACAGAAAGTAAAGCAATGTTATGCCTTGTTAAGATCAACGACATGAAAAACAATGCAAATGAAACAGTAACAACTAACAACTCCTGGACTGAATTCGCTTCCGTATATTTCATATCTCGTTATAACAACATAATATCTTGTAATAACAAGATAATTCATATCTCGTTATAACAACATAATATCTTGTTATTACGACATAATACCTTGTTATTACAATATAAAATCTCGTTATTACGACATAATATCTTGTTTTAACAAGATGATTTACATCTCGTTACAACAACATAATATATTGTTATTACGACATATTATTTTGTTATTACGACATAATATATTGTCATAACAAGATAATTATCTTTTATAACGACGTAATATTTTGTTATTACAACATAATATCTTTTTATAACAAGATAATTAATATGTCGTTATAACAACATAATAAGTCGTTATTACGACATATTTTAATTCTTACATGTGCACGTGTCGGCTTCAGTAGTAACGCGTGTAGGCTTGAACAGTCTGTGATAAGCAATGTACATTATAATGGAATTCAGTGTGTATCCTGGAGTTGAACAATCCGTGTAGGGGTTCATTCTTGCTACCTGAAAAAGTTCATTAAGAAATGTAAAAGGAATTGAATAAAGTTTGCTGCGAATGTGATGAAGGCCTTTTTTGGGTAACGAAAGGTAAAAGAGATGAAAAAAGGACATATCTATGTTGGGTCTATTGTATGAACGATGTCCGTCACTTACGTCTTACGTTAAAATTAAATTAAAAAGTTCCATCACATTAACACCACTACATAGTGGACTTGATAGATTGCCCACACTTTGAATATTATCATTACATCCATAGAGGTATGCAGTGCCAAACTGTGTAATCCAAAATTCTTCATGTTGTCCACGGAAGGTGGGATTGTTGGTTAAGTGGTATATTTTTACACGCACTCTCATAGACAAAATGGAATGGTTAGGGGAGTTGTAATGTCGATAGAGTATCTGTCGACCCCTATTATTCACCTCAAATCTTATCAACAGAAGGATTTTTTCCACGAGAGAATTTTTGGATCAGAGGGTGTGCTGTTGATGAAATATAAAAACCTCAGATACCAAAGTGTAAATCAATAGAATGTCCAGGACATAGATACAAATCCGATAAAAAATGGACAAACACGGACCTCTTGAAAACCAAGAGGTGGGATCAGGTGCCATGGAGGAGTAAGCATCCCCTGTCGACCGGTCACACCCGCCGTGAGTCCAGTCAAGTCCAGTGAAACACGTGAGGAGTGTATCCTCGTCACAATTGGTACAGACGTCTCAACAACCGCCAACGAAAAGGCAACTCAACATTTCACTTAGTGAAACAGAGTAGTCGCAAACAAGACTATTATACCGACCGTAAAACTTGCGGAACGTTGACAATAAAAACGCGGTTTTCGATATCCCTGTGTCAATAATTTGTCAGTGAGTAGTTTACCTTTTGTATATGAAATCTTCATATGTTGTGCACGCCCTGGCATATCGGATCATTTGTGAAATATAAACTCCATATGCGGGTGACTGAGGTATATTACTACTTAAATGTGGAAAATTAACGATGGGAAAACCGAACCGTTTATCGTATAGCGTCGTTGCTAATTTCCCGTCTGTGTTTATATTAAGTAAAATGTCTAAGTATGAAGCGTTTGTGCTTGATTCTGTTGTATATTTAATTTCTATATTACTGGGATATATCGCATTGACATATGTATGAAAATTGTCATTATTAATTGACAAAACGTCGTCGATATATCTAAATGTCAAATTAAAAGACACCGCTAGCTTTTTCTTCTTATGATTTAGCAGTTTCTGAATGAAGTCTGCTTCGTATGAATAAAGGAACAGGTCGGCCAATAAAGGAGCACAATTGGTTTCCATGGGAATGCCGACAGTTTGTTGAAAGACCACGTCTCCGAACATTACAAATATATTGTCTTTTAGAAATTCCAGCATGTTTTTTATATCGACTTCAGTATATTTATGTGTAGAATCAGAGTGTTGTTTGACAAAATAAGTATCCTGATAGCCAATCACTAGATATTTAAATTTTCGGGTACCACCTTTAGTGAAAAAGCAGTTGTCTATGGTGCTGAAAAGTCTTTCTTTTAATTTTTTATGTGGAATAGTAGTGTAAAGAGTAGAGAAGTTATAAGTTTTGATGCTGTGAATTCGAGAAAAAATGTGTGCCTTTAAATTTTCTAAAAGCTGTTTAGAATTTTTTAGTATCCACATCTGATAAGCAACTGTACAGTATTGTTGAAGTTTCTCCTTAACGGCTGTCAATATCTTGGTAAAGAGTAAAGATAAAGGTTTGGTAGAACATTTACTGGATCCTGCTATGAATCTTTGCTTATATGGATTTTTATGAAGTTTAGGTATCCAATATAAATATGGCAGCTCGAAATCGGAATCCGTTGTAGGTATATCAAATGAGCGTAATGCGGATACATGATTTTGAAGGATCTCGTCCTTTGAAAGTGAGCTACGTGTATATGTAGGATTACCAGAATTCATATTAAACTCAAGTTCTACTAATAAACAATTAAAAACAAATACAAACTATATTATTTGAGGCTTTGTCTGCTGGTACCAGTACAAATTGGTCATGCAACCTATCCAGTTCAGTAACTACTTCTGGATCATTAAATACAGAGGGATAACGTGTTTTCATAGTCCCTTTAAGTTTTCCAATACGAGATTTTATCAACCATCGTATGGCTTTCAGCCATTCAGACAAAAAGTCTGGTTCTACGTCTTCATGTCTGGCCCGTCGTCTGGCATAATCTTCGACAGAATCCATAACTAAACTGAAATTCTGACGCCAATTAAAGGAACGGGCTTCCCGGTATTTAGGGCCCCTTAAAATAAGATTTTTGAGGCTTTCATTTTCAACAATAGAAACGTAGGCGGTAAGGACATGCCCGATAGTATTGTATTTGAAAGGAGATGAAGCACATGAACATGTGACATTGTTGTATAGAAGATGGTTGATGTCTAGGCACTGCAAAACCCGTTTGTAATTGAATAGCTTGGATGCATTGCTAGGTGTATAGCTATGTGAAAAGCAAGGCGTGGTCTTCAGTTTAAAATATGGTGGAATTCAGGACTGAATTTTTTGTGATTTAGAACATTGCTAATGTTTAAAGCGTCTATGCCTTTATTTGTAAATTTAAGTTTAAGGAAAAGACGTTTCTGTTCAGCACAGTCATTGTTTGTAACACGTGCAGGCTTAAATTGTCTGTGATAAGCTATGTCCATTATAATGGAGTTCAGTATGTATTCTGGGGTTGAAGAATCCGTGTAGGGGCTCACTCTTGCTTCTTCAAAAAGTTTATTGACATTTGTAAAAGGAACAGAGAAAATCAACATTATACTAAACCGAGGAGCAATCCGGAATGAGCTTATTTACATATGAAAACAAACAAATCATTTGAAACTTGTATAGAGCCTGTTCAGTACACAACTTTTACTTGAAAAAGAAAAATATTTACATGGAATATGAGAACAAAGAACAATTAGGAGGTTGGTGTCTTAATACACAATCTAGATTAAATTTTTTGGGACTGAACCTATTTTAGACTTAGCCTACAATGTCGTCTGCAGACTGACATCATCAATCAGTTGGACATATCACACCCTCTAAAACGTTTAGTTTTATTGTCTTAGGTTGTTTTAACATACACACTATAAAATAACCTTTTTATAAATAGACAGATCTTGGTATAGTTAGCAATAGCAGCAGCTGAACATAATCTAGATCTATCCTACTACACAAACATTTACCAGAAGTTCGAGTATAATTCACGATAGGCCTATAAATCTACATTAATTTATGAAAATATCTCATCTCTTTTAAATTGAAAAAAAAAAAATATATGTAAAACAAAAATATCATCATGAAACATCATTACACGGCATCCACATTAGGGCCTATCATGTGAAAATGAATGCTTACGTAAACTCAGTTGAAACATAGAGGATCATCATAATAAATGGATGCATTGAAAATGCAAAAGAATAAAACAAAGAAAAATGAGTCCATTGAATCCCTTTAGGTCTTGACACATTCATACCGGTATTCTATTCATGTTTGGTGATCTGTTGCAATGCAGCCAACAATTTCTAAAGTTCTCCGTACTTACCAGCCAACAAAAAGGTCCACGAATTGTGAAAATGAGCGATGTATGAACAAGACTCATGACTGTTGTTTCTGTGTAATAAATAATTTTATATGTTATAAATGCTACATGGAAATAAATTACAGTAACTCTGTTAAACCTTTGTAAATGAATTACGTGTTCTGTTGTCCTCTGTCCTTTCTTCCCTGGCCCTGATTGACATTTAGAAAAATATTCAGTCAATCAATTTAGTACTGCAGTTTTTTATGTGATAAATTGTTTGTAGAATTTATATAGGATAAACAGTTTTTTCTGAAGAATAAGTTGCAACTAATATTGATAACGGCACTGGCCGACAGTTTTTAGTGGTTTCAAGTCCAACAGTTTTTTTTCTTTAGTCCAATATTTCAATTTAGTAGTATTGTAAAAAGTTTAGCATGCATAAATAAATATATTTATGTGATACCTACTATTTATTATTGCAGTGAATTTATACCTCACTCAACGATATCCATGTTTATAGTTTTATACTATTTAATGCATCTCTTCCAGTATTACTTGGATGGATTAATTACACAGATTCTGTTGAAAATTTTAATCTTAGTAAATCCATGAAAAAAGTATCACCAGCATGTACGTGGCCATGGCATATATACTGTGACAATCTACGGTTAGGTAGGTCGTACAATCAACTTACAGTGGATTCATAGAAATGCATGTGATCACTTAATAAAGATGAACTATTCAAATATATAAAAAATCTCATATACCAAAGTATAAATCATTAGAATGTCCAAGACATAGACACAAATCCGGTAAAAATGGACAAACACGGAATTCTGGAAACCAAGAGGGGGATCAGGTGCCATGGATGGGTAAGTATCCCCTGTCGACCGGTCACACCCGCCGTGAGTCCACAGTCAAGTCCAATGAAATACATGAGGACATAATCCTCGTTACAATTGGTACAGACGCCTCAATAACCGCCAACAAAAAGGCAACTCAACATTTCACCCTGTGAAATAGATTATTATATCGACCGTAAAATTTGCGGAACGTTGACATTAATCGCGGTTTTCGATATCCCTGTGTCAATAATTTGTCAGTGAGTAGTTTACCTCTGTATATGAAATCTTTATATATTGGACACGCCCTGGCATATCGGATCATTTGTGAAATATAAACTTCATACTTGTTACAGTGAACCCTCTTTACAACGACGTTGTTTGTTCCCATGTAGGAATGACGTTATATCGATTTTGTCACCGTAATGAGTTTGATGTGGTAGGCATTTCATAGTTAGCTCTCTTTACGCATATATTTGTTTATGTAAATAAATAAACTTAAAACAACATTATAATCTCTATAAAAATATATAAATAAAATTTATACAAGTTAATCTTGTTAAACACTGATGCACAATTATTTTTTCATTAAATCGGTGATAAATCGGTGATGTCGTTAACTGCATGAATCATATACAAAATGCCTGAATGTAATAGTATATCTCCAGATTCCGATTTATATATATATATTCTGTTATGCTACGGAAAATCATTAATATGGTAAGGTAAATTGATAAATTTAATTAACAATAACAAGATAAAAGTTTAATCTAAATAATGGTTCACAATAACAATGTCCGTTTTTTCAAGTTCAGAGATCCACTCGAACACACACATAAATTCCAATCAGTACGTAATATTAATGTACATTACTTTCGTATAACGTCCAATAAGATGTGGAATGCTCTCCCATACCTTCGTATTAGCTGTTCTGAACTTGGTCTGAATAAGTGACTGAACTTCAACATGAACTAACGATTAGTAAAAACTCACTATATATATATATATATATATATATATATATATATATATATATATATATATATATATATATATATATATATATATATATATATATAAACCCGTAATAATTAGATATCAGTCGTCGGCGACATAAATCTTGTTCGAATTTGGGTTATTTATTTAGTTGTAGGTACGTAACTAATTGTTTTTTTCTCGAGATGTAGATATCTTAAAAATTCGCATAATCATCGACGTTTACGGTATGATTAAGACGATACACCCGTCGCGGAAAAAAGGCAGAATATTCTTCCGGTGTACAACTTCTATTGTTTGAGGCTTGTGTATAAAATGATAGTATGTTATAATGTAGACCAGACCGAACAGAATAATGCTCGTCTTTATCATCATCATCATCATCATCATCATCATCATCATGTTGACTTCTATTTATTTGCTATATCTTCACTTCTCCTGAAATAGGAGACCAGAAATCAGAAAAGTATATAAAGCGTAGATATTTGCAACATAATATATGTGCACACATATATATATTGAGTAATGCCTTTTTATGTGACCAAATTATGCAAGTCCTTCTGACAGTCACTTAAAATAGTATCTCTCTCTCTCTCTCTCTCTCTCTCTATATATATATATATATATATATATATATATATATATATATATCACGGTTACATTCAAAATAGCCAATTTTTAAAATTACCTCTTTCTGATGTAATGGTGTTATTTTTGCGAGCAAATCTGAAACGGCAGTAATAAGAGACAATACTATAATCATTTATAATTCATAATTTTCTAATTATTAAATAAGTACAATTACAGAGAAAAAATACTTAAAATATTTAAAACTCACAAAAGACGGAATAAAGTTTTTATGACAAAATAACTAAAAGAATAGTAATTTATCTTAAATATGTACCTGACATATGTAACGATAGCAATAATAAAGGCCAGTAATAGTCCAGCAGTCATGGCAGCGATATAAATTATTCCATCTGTCTGTACGCCATCTTGATTGCTTTCATATTCTGTCTCAATGATATATATATATATAGAATGCATTTTAGTCTTTACCTTCCATAAACACTAATGTGCATTTTCTACTTCTTCCTTTTTTATATTCATACTTGTGTGGACCTTTTTCCATATATATATATATATATATATATATATATATATATATATATATATATATATAAATATATATATATATATATATATATATAAAAGAAATTTATTGAGTCGAATTCAACATTTTTTCCGAACTATTGAGAATATCCTAAATTCCTTATTTGATTTACATGTAGAAATCGACACATGGCAATTCTTCTCCTTTTCTTTTACAGTCATTTAAATTCACCAAAAAGTAAACCAATGTCAACACTTGTTATACAATTTCATGTCCACACATGTGATATATATGTCCTGTGTGTTCCATACATACAAACACACATCCATTTATTAATCAAGCATATATAATATGTACGTCCATACGTTAGTCATGCCAGTCGGTATATATATATATATAATATATATATATATATATATATATATATATATATTATATATATATATATATATATATATATATATATATATATAACAATACAATTTATGTGGTACAAACCTTGTGTAGTTCCGATAACACAGCCAAAAGTTCTATTGCAATACATCAGATCACACTGACATACACTGTTACACCCAGAGCCGTAGTATCCAGCCTTACATGGTTTTGTACAGTTGTCACCATAGAAACCACTAGGACACTCTAATGAAATCAATTATAATGGAGTGAATGATAAAAAAACATTTCCCTTACACCAATCGAGAAAAGAAATTACGATTTTCGTTTCATTTAATTTACAATACATAAATATTTTGTTGTTAAATGATCATTTATTGACTGATTTCCTGAAAATAGTATATAAAATATGATACGAATTTCATACAATATAAATCTAATTTAGCGATGATTTTATGTTTTCAATTGTTAGATATTATAATTACCCTCACATGTTCCATTAGCAGATAGAGTTTCTCCAACAGCACATGGTTTGGTTTGTCTGGAATAATCAAACAAATGAATAAAAACAAACACAAAGTATAAAAACCTACTTCCGAAAATAATTCTTGTTCTGATAGATGAAAATTAGTAAAAAAAGTACAGATATAGACGTTTTATTCGTTCGGGAGTCTTTTTTTACACACATTTCTCTTCTGTGCTTCGAATATGCAAATTAACTGTATTTGTGGTAACATTTAGGTTATCCCTGGTATTTCTTTAAAAAACAAAATGTGTGATTAAAATATTGATAACATTCCTCATATGCTTTTTAAAAACTGTGAAAAAGTAACAAAAGGAAATACCTTGAAATTGTAAAAACACCAAAAAGCACTAAAATAGATAAATCCATGATTGGTATGACTATGTATCACAATCCGTGTGCTGACAACACAGAAATGGATCTCACAAAGCTCACCGGAAATAAAGGATATAGGTACCATTAGTAACTAGTTACACACATATGACGTACTTGCTGTTTTGTTCACGTACATTTTGATGATGGATATGGTATAAGCTACTTTCACAAAGGGCCTCAGTGGCCGAGTCGTTAGATCATCGCTCTTTGAACCATGGAGTCTCTAACTTTCTGTTGGCTCAGGTCCGAGTCCCACTGGAACCTAAGATGATTTTGTGAGAATGTTTGCCAGTTTCCTTGCGGAAGGCTGGTGGTCTCTTCTCGGGTGCATTGTAACTAGGTTCTCTCCCCTACCTTTAAAAACTGACCTCCTCTATATAACTGAAAAATTGTTGGGTTTGGCATAAAGCACAGAATTCAAAACAGGTTTTTGTAGACATTTATTGTGGTGTTGTATCAGGGCTTTACACCCTCCACACAATTATATCTGACTAGGGCATATGAAGAAGATAAGATGTCAATTCACTATAATAAAATCCGTATATCCTGGTGGGTGGAGTTTCGTTAACCTTGTCTTGACCAGGACAGGTTGACTTAAAGGTAACTTTTAGGTAAAATAATATTTTTATCAAATTCATATATTTGTAGGTATTAAATTGATGTATATCTTTTTCGTAAAATCTAAAAATATCATTACATTTTCTTGTTCCCCATATGCAGTTTAAGGGGAAATTTAGTACTAAATGCATAGTCGTCGGAACCCGGGGGGGGGGGGGCTAGGGGGGTTTAGCCCCCCTCCCACTTTTTTTGTTGCAAAGATAGACATAGGTGTTGAAAATTGGGGCTTAGCCCCCAGACGTTTCTGGCGTGTGTGTGTTTTAAGTTGGATTAGCCCCCCACTTTCAATTTGCTTCCAACGCTAATGAAATGTATAAATATACCCGTAAAGAGTAGAGATATTTGATGAACGCATTTCTTACTTGACGAAAATATAGACAACGTATACATACGTATTTCGATGTGGTTAAAACAATGATGACCAGATATTCTGTAAACAAACATGAACAACCATGTATATACATATATATATATATATATATATATATATATATATATATATATATATATATATATATATATATATATATATATATATATATATATATATATATATATATAACACAATATAACACAAGGAAAACAATGGCAGAGCTTGATGTGCATTATGTTCTGTCTCTTCGTTAGTCAGAGTTATCTCCCATGTCATCAGGTATCGATTGTGACGTCATATCTTTACGTGAGAATAGAGCATCGTTTTTACACACACACATATGACGTCACAATTGATAATGTTCCTCAATTAACGCACGAACAAATAACATCACAATCAATACATGCTGCTTTCAGAAAAACATAACCTCCAGAATTCCCCCTGGGGGGACAAACATATTATAAGCCAGGGGACTATGTAGTTATGCAGATACGTTGTTGTTATGGTGATATTTTTTATTACTTTGGATTTTTATATAAAAAACACACATTTTGTGGTCGCAAACTGGTATCTGATTTAATACGAAAAAGCTATAAAATAATAGAAGAACGTATCTTGAAGTTGCAAAAACAACTGAAAACACGAAAACAGTTAAATCCAAGTACATTATGATTAAGTATTCCGTGAACAAACAACATAGAAATTATTATCGCAATATTGTATTAATTAGGGACAAGTGACATACATATAATATATCAACTGCTTTGTACATGTCACGTCATTTCCCTTGTATGGATATGGTATAAGCTAAAGCCGAAGTGCCGCAAATTTTGACCATTGGGCTGATCTTTTCGAATACAATGGAGTTCTAAATTTGATGTCGTGACCCGGGTCCTCGGTTTTTAAAATACATCTAAAAACCGCCTGATATAAACATGTATAGTTTTATACACATGCTGTCGGTGTCAGTTGAATTTTGTACTTCGTAGTTTTTCATTTTTTATTTTGAATATATCTAGTGTTTTACGCAACACTTAACAATTTTTCAGTTATGCGGTGGCGGTTGCACATCAAACCCAATCACGAAGCGCCTCCATTATTCTGGTAATATGAACTGCACGAAATGATGGATACGCTGAGGTACAGAAAATATATAGCATAAAAACATATTTGTGCATTTAATGCATGACTAATAAATACCACATAGATTCTATTTCAGTTTTAGCACCAAGGAAACAGTCAGCCACTCAATATTTTATTAAAAACAGTGAGTGAATGACAGGGACATTAACGTGATAAAACACTGAATATCAATCCCTTTGGTGATTCTGTCGCTGGGGGCAACACGACGGAATCCCCAAAGTGATTAAACTGTTGATGAATGCCTTCGACCTCTCCGTATGTTTACCTATGTATTATTTATGTGTATTTGTATTTCCATACATGCTTCGTCAGATCCATTGTCATTTACATTAGGATAAAAACCTTTCATATTTATATCTACAACAGAGTTCTCATGCTTGTAACTCTACTCAGCGCTATCGAAACATTCATTCTGTGAATGCGTAATGGTGTCAAGGGAGCCAGTCGGATGGTGTCGTTGGGTTCGAACCGAATCCGGAGTATCGTGAATATATATATATATATATATATATATATATATATATATATATATATATAGTCTAACGCCAATTATCCTGACTGAACGGGAGACACATAAAATTTCCGGAAAATCGGTTGTCCAGATGATCGATCATATTGTTGAAGTCCGTACATCCCAAATTTAGATAGTGTTAAGTTGGTTATTCTCTGTGATCATGTTACCGAAGAAACATCGATGTTTTCACGGCCATGTTGTTATTTAAATTAGTTGATGAGTAAAAGTAACAGCAGCGATTTATAAAGTTTCTGCTAATAAAATATAGACCTAACATACATGTGTGTACGTATGAAAAAACACGATTTCACTTCATATTAAATTGCATGACTGAAATCACGTGTAGATCTGGGTTATTCTAGCCGTCAATGTCTTAATTTTGTACCTGAAATATAAATTTTAAACAGGTTAAACACGTGAAAAGAAAATTAATTTTACATGACTTAGTAGTGTCATTATTGTGAAATAATTTTACATATCCCGTATCTCACCCACCCCATGTTTGACAACTTGTGGACAGTCGGTAACACATGCTTCACTTGCTTTACCCATAGGACTGATAAACTTGAAAACAAAATAAAGAGTGACACTGATATTGTATATCGGTAAGAATTATTTATTTATTTGAAATGTTATCGAAGTTGTAGTTTTAATAATTGAATCTTCCTTACGGACGCTTGTTACGACACTTGCGGCCGTCAATGTTGAAGTAGCCTATTAATATGTCGGCTGTATTTGAAGGTCTCAGTTTTATCTCCGATCTCCTACAAAGGCTAAAACAACTCAATTATTTAAAACAATAAACAGAATGACTGGTTTTCTTATGCTTACAAGACATTTTATGAAACTTTTATCAGTGAATTTACAGAATGTATGTTACGATTTTTACCTTGATAAAGATATTGGGGGACTTGGCATTTGTCCGTACGAGCGAAAAATCTGGATAACCGGCGTCTGGATAATCGGCGTTAGACTATATATATATACTGAATCTCCTGACGTGTTTGATACCAGCAGTTTGTTTGTGTAGATACAAATAAAGTTTTATATGATATGAAATTCCCGACGAGTAGATTGTACTCCTATTTGAAAAGCTTTTGAGCTGCCGTGACAACATAAAAGCATTACTGTGAAGAGTAGAAATTGTAATTTTCTTTAAATAAAGAGGATATAATAGGGCTACATGTCAGACTCTAACTTCTTGAACTAAAAAATGGTGCGCTGATACCACGAATTATTTTGTATAAACAAGTGGTAGAATTACCGTGTTGCTATTTGGACAAAGATACACACACACACACACACACACACACACACACACACACACACACACACACACACACACACACACACATATATATATATATATAGACGAGGGATG
Organism: Atrina japonica; assembly: GCA_030159075.1. Classification (NCBI taxonomy): domain Eukaryota; kingdom Metazoa; phylum Mollusca; class Bivalvia; order Pterioida; family Pinnidae; genus Atrina; species Atrina japonica. The sequence goes on along the minus strand of BROG01001291.1, from coordinate 61,593 downwards.
TCCCATCAATAATGTCACTTGCATTGCTTCTCCTATTTCACAAATGTTTTGATTATTTTGACATACTCTACCTTTTAAAATACTCCCCATCTGCCTGAATACACCTTTTGAGCCGATGTAATGAGGCAAAACTACATAATGAGCCAATTATATGCATGCTATCCGAGTTTGTGTTTCTTTTCTTTTAAATTTATGGGGGTGATTATGTTTCTTTTCTTTTAAATTTATGGGGGTGTCCTTTCAATAGGGGTCGAATAACAGAAATTATGAAGCGGGTCACTTTTCTATGACTACCCGGCTAAGTTTTCTATCGTAGAAAATAGACCCCAAAGTAAAATTTCTATCGTACAAAAAGCGACTCTGGGTAGCATTTCTAAGACGGGTGAACTTTTCACGTTATACCGACCAATCCACTTTAGTAAGTACAGGTCATAATCTTCAATGGGGACGCTATTTATATACTGATAAACAGCAGATCCAAATACATTTCTAGCATTGTATCTCTTTCCACGTAGATGACATTTGAGTAATGGAAACAGAAAATAGTCGCAGGGGTTCAAATTTGTTGAATATGGAGGACGTAGGTGGGCCATAACCTTCTCTAAATACAAATGGGTGCCTCGTGAGTGGGTGCATTATCATGCAAAGGCCCGAGGTACCGGAGTCTCGTATTCGGGGGGTAAATGTTGTAGTAAATGTAGTTCTTTGATTTTTTTCAGAACAAAATAGAGCTTTTATAGAACTCAACTGTGACTGTTCTGCCTTTTCGCACCGGAATTTGCACGACGAGGCCCTTTGATCGACGACAAAATCTTGTTGACCGTGTGTAGTCGCTTGGCTATACTTGGGCGTGTCGTATTTTTGGTGGCCCAAATTCGGTTGGAACTCTTCCGCTTTAGTCCAGTCACTAAATTGTTGAAAGCCTTTTTTATATTTAGGGTACATTTTCAGACGTTTTCTTTTTGAATTTACAACACGGGCTTTCTTCTGTTCATCTGTACACAAATGTGGTATCCATCTTGCCTTTATAATTTATAAGTTTAAGATGCTTCAACAGAATACTATGCATTGGTGCTTACGGTAAGTTTGTCAACCAATCAAATTGCGTGTATCGGACATCTTTTTTAAGGATATTGCGTTTTTTTCGAGTTTGGTTTTAGATGTAGAACGACCTGGGCGAGCAGCATCTTTAGGTTGCTGCTGTGCAGCCCTAAATTTAGCTACCCACCTACCAATAGGCCTGTGAGACATTTGACCATAAATGTCGGACACTTCACTGTATGGTCCGTTTGCTCTCCACTGAAACTGGGGTTTAGTCATTTTTGCAAACACTACATAATTTATATATTCTAAATGTTCATCATTGGTATTTTAAAGGTTATACATAACTAAAAATGAATTTTGATTGCATCAAGCAATTCAAGGGAAAAAGTTTCCCATTACTAATAATGTAAGATTTCTTTCCAATTTCAAGAAAAATTACGTGGGTGTAATTCCAATACATTGAACAGCCATAATACTGTAAGCATAAACAGTTTTCAAACCGCATGGTTATCTAAAAATAGTCAATGTGCCTGTTATTGTCCAATTCACGTAAGATGAATAGGCCTAACTTGTCACACACTTAATTCATGCAGACAGGTCAATAATTGATCATTTCACAACAGCAAGTCAATGAGTTTTAAGATAACATTTTTTGTTTATTTTTATGTTGTTTTACATCCAGTACATAATGAATACTACTAATAAGATGAAATCATTTCAGTAACATAGTTTTGTGCATTATATTAAAAATGATGCTGATTTTTTTTCAATTCATAAAAATATTTATGAATTTTTGAAACAATCCCATTCCAGTCTAGTGTCATATTGCCCAGAGTTTCTGATTTGCATGCGACCTACTTATGCATGAATGAGAAAGAATTATGGGGGCTGTTATATCACCCCTGCATTTACACAAACGTTTACAAAATTTTGTATTGCAGTAAATGGGTAAAAATTTTGGTAGCAAACCAAAAATTTGCATATTCACAATTTAGTTATATATGGTAAAATTAAAAACATTTATGTAAAATTCAAATTTGACGACTAAGTGAAATTTATGAAATTTAACAAAATCTCAGTTTCAATGGAGAGCAAACGGACTATAAATATCTATAGGATTCATACCGAGAAGCGACCTTCGTTTTCTGTAAGTCCTAATTCCAAGCATATTTTCTGCTCTTTTACCTGTCATTTTGTGTATAGTATAATGATTACGCTACAAATTGATGTACACCGTACACATGTCAGTGTATTGTCCGATTCACATAAGATGGCGGTAACCTTTCGATTATCATACGGATGATTTTAATCACTTTTCGGTGATGACAAGCTGCACGGGAAAAAAGGTTTTATTCTTCACTGGTTACTCTCTTATGTAAGTAGGAAGATTACTCTAGTCAGTGTAATTTTAATCTTATGCTTTATTTACCTAAAATTTAAACTCGTCCAGGTCAAGAAAGGGTTCAAAAGACCCCACCCCGCCAGGTTATATGGATTTTACTATACCCGTGAGCGAGAGTTTTACCTGCGTTATGCTTCAGTGATTTGTCTATCTATCTATCGAAACGATTTCCGCGAGACGGCATGAATGTTTGGAACACTCTTCGTATGTACAGAGAGAGAGAGAGAGAGAGAGAGAGAGAGAGAGAGAGAGAGAGAGAGAGAGGGAGAGAGAGACAGATAGACGGACAGACAGACAGACAGACAGACAGACAGACGTATATTTATATATATACTTTTCTACATGTAACGACACTGTATACATATAATACATATTTATAGAATTTGTTAGATATTTGCATTCGCGAACAGATCTCTTTTAGCGAATATAAGCGAAAGTTAATATCTCGTTAATTAATCATTTAAATGAATTTAATACTTGTATACTTAGGTTACGGTAATTCTCAAAGGATGTGTCTTTTCAAATAAATAGGTATATAAATATTTCCGAAAACATTTTAGATTTACATTTTTTCCGAAATAGCGGTCGAAGTAGATGTCAAATATATATATAAAAAAACAAACTTCAGTTAAAACACGTATTTTGAAACAACAACACAGGCATAATTATTCTCATTGAGTTTTTTTTTCAAGTATTTCCTTGTTAGTTTAATAGTTGATTGAAGTCCATACACTCACAGTCTGACTCAGTTCCGAATCAAATATATAACATGTTTTTAATAGACACTATTTGAGTGTCAGTACTAATGTTAACTGATAAAAGGCCAATGGTATCGATAGTGCAGAATTTTGGTCAATGGATCGCAATGATGAATTTTTTTAAAAATACATTCAAATACATGTAAATACTGTAAAATCAGTTTTATTTGCGAGACTTTCAAGAGAGAACTCGCTCGCAAAAATAAAATGATCGCGTTATGATGTATGAAAATAGCATGATATCGCGAAAAAAGGTCCAGGAAATGTCCGATTTAACAGTGGTTCTGATCTACGAGGAATAAAATTGAATGCTTAAAAATACTTCACTTCTCACAAAGTGTGTCTCTGTATATAGTGGAAATGATTGAATATAGAATTGCAGCAGTAGTGGCAACAAGGAAATGTCTTATGTACTAAATTTAAATGTTTTGCTAAAATACTCTTTTAACCACTCTACAAATATTTCAGTTATGCGATGGTGGCCACTTCTAGTGGTGAAAAAAAATTCTGATGTACCTTGGAAACGATCACCGATCTCCTGGAAATAAAGTGACATTTATCCAAACAACAGCTTAGGTTCTAGCAGGGATCGAACAAACGCTGAATAGAGAGCTATTCATTAATCGCTCTGCCATAGACACCTATCTACTTTTAGAAAACATTTTTGACAGATATTGAGTGAATAAATCCTGACTTATCACAAATAAATCCGTTCAGCACTTACATTGTAAAGATGACAAAACGTAGTATTACGTTTCCTGATACCCGGTATAGTGTAATTAATAAAAAATAATCATTTACATGAATTAAATTAAAAAGGAAATAAATGATAATGTATATTTTTAATTACCAAATTATAGAGTAAAGTTGAAGAAGTACCAATCAATAATCAAAACTCAAGTCCATTATAACACGACGAATTAGATGTGCAAATGGTCTCAACATAAAGAACAATTAGGGAGAAGAATTAATATAAGCTTTAAGTTTGTTTTCTTATCCCTGCATAGATTTGTAAATGTATTCTTGCCTATGTGTTTTCTGTAATAAATACAGTTTAAACTAAAGAACAATTACGAATCCCAATTGGGATAAGACCAGGTATCTGGAAGGACTCAGCGTCTTCTTCTGGCATGCCACAACCGTCGCATATGTTCCATGGAAACCTTTCTAGTTCGGTGAACGGATCAAATTCGGTAAGAAGGTCAAGTTTGGTGATGAGGTCAAGTTCAGTGAAAAGCATGATTGGTGAAACGGAGTCACTGTCAGTGGCCGTGATCCAGAATACTATCTTATATCTCTGAGAGGGGGATGACCCCGCAATGAAGCGGTGTTGATAGAGATTTTTGTGCATCTTCGGAATCCAATAAGTATATGGAAATTCAAGCTCCGTGTCACTTGTGGGTATTCCAAAGGACGCGAGAACGGATTTATGATTATCTAATATTTCGGATGTAGAGAAATCGGTTAGAGAGTATGTAGGATTTCCAGGAAGTGTGTTTAGTCCAAGTTCCTCTTGTAGGTGCAAATACTCTCTATCTCTTAGAGATTCTCATAATCATTGACATCCATAGTTTAAACAAGACTGTAGAGTCGTAGTTGGTCATCATTGTCTAATGTACTCATCAGGTCTGCGATATCGTATATGTTTGGGTCGTCAATTTGAAGGTCAGTATCATCCTCTATAGCGTTCTGATTGAAACCTGTGGTTGTACTAGACATATTTCTACCGGTTTTAGTCCGATCTAGTGCAGTTAAAAAAACAGGCGGCCAATGCGTCATCTGTGTAACGTTCACTGGGTAAAGGTTGTGAAGAAAATGATTGTATGTCATAATGTGGGCCAGACTAAATAGAATCATGTTCGTCTTCATCTTCATGTTGATTTCTGTTTACTTGCTGTATCTTTCTTTTCCTGAAATAGGAGACAAGAAATCAGAGTAATATATTAAACGGTGAATGTTTGCAGCATAAGCCATCAAAACATAGGTTTCAATCTACTTTTTCATATTTTCCTGTAATATGAGACGAGAAAATCATAATGCAAAACCATATATGTCAATACATATAAGATATAGTTGACATTTGAATGTCTCCAGAATGAAAAAAAGGTATTTTTCTTGTGCGACTTCAAATATGCATGTTATGGAATGAAACGTGGGACACACAAACAAACACACTCACACGCACGCACACACACACACACACACACACACACACACACACACACACACACACACACACACACACGTGGCCAGAGGCAACTTTTAAAATTTTTATACTGGGCAATTCATACCCCAAGTATGTTTTACCCATTATTTATAAAAATCTCAAATACCAAAGTATAAATATTCAGAATGCCTAGGAAACATACACAAATTTGTGGAAATCTAGAGGTAGGATCTGGTGCCATTGGGAACTAAGCATCTCTTGTTTATCCATTTTGTATTTGGTATCTTTTCGACTATCATATAATAAACGCAAAATACAGCTCATTTTCTTTATTTTTATTTACATATCCAAACATCAACCCAAGAAGTTTTGCACTGAATGGTTAGAAAAATTTACACTAAAATACCTTCCAGAAAATTTACTCGAACAATTTCAAATTAGTAGGAAAAAATGCATTTTTTCGGACATGTTCTTATTTCGTAATAAATTATTCTATTGAGCTAGAACTTTATAGCCATGCGATGTAAACCAATTGAGGCCCAGGATACATTCAAAACAGCAGCTCTGTTTCATTACACTTTTTGAACCGATAAAAGAATTTGAAATATATGCCACTGTATATCTAGAACGCCCTGGTTATTTCTGCGCCTGGTTATTTTCGCCCTGGTTATTTCTGCGCCTGGTTATTTTCGCCCTGGTTATTTCTGCGCCTTGTTATTCTCGTCCTTTGACGACAGAAATCATATTCACACCGTCTTAAATTTGCCCTTAATCAACACAGTCGCATGAATAACATATATATCCATGCCTTGATTATTTAACCTGAAAAAAAGTCATTTCAAATTCTCATATTAGGGCGAAAATGAGGGAAACTGAACGGTAACGAAAAGTTCTAGATATACAGCATACCTCTTTCTGTGGGGTGTTATTTCTGTCAGCAAACCTAAAATAGTAGTAACAAAGTTCGTTGTTGTCGTCATTAATAATTCATAAATTTACGTAACAAATTATCTTAAAATTTGTAAAACATAAACACGGAGGAACTATCGTCCTATGTAATTATGAAAGTGTTTAGTCTAGAATATTTACCTTATTCTGCATAAAACTATAGCAATGGTTAAGACCACTAACAGAGCACTAACAACAACAGCGATACTTATGATATCTTCCTGTATTACGCCGCCTTCAGATTCTACAAATATATAATTTGATTGCCATTACTATATATAATAGAACGTAAGTAAGTAAGATTAGTAACTTGAGTGAGGTTTCGAACTTTAATTCAATAATTTTATTCATTATGTATCCTACTTGCGTTTTCCATTTACTTAACATTACACGAAAAGGTCAATCGAACCATACACGCCCAGGTTCTGGGACTACGTTCATGATATATTCACCCGAGCTGTAACGATGACCCTTTACACAAATGGTGCTGTGATTTCTTGTAAATTAAATAAAATACTTTACATTGAAATCGTTGTTTCAATGATTAGGGTATATTGAATAAGACCAATAAAATTCAATGTCCTCCAAAGGGAATCATCATAATGCGACAAAACAGCAAATAATATAGAACGTGTATGTTGGAATATTTACGCCCTCCTATATAATTATTTGCAGCCAGGAGGCGGCGAATATATTTCAAATTAAGTTAGGAAGTAGTATATGGAAGGAGCTGTTAGTTTTTCTGAACGCGGAAGTAATGACGTAGTAATTTTATTTGAGGCAAAATCGCTATTAAATTTCAGCTATGAAAGTGATGTTGGTTTGTTTCATAAATAATCAGGATCTATTTTTTTAATGCAATTAAGGTATAATACTGCGATTCGTATTTTTTGTAGAGACATAGACATAAGAAAATAAATAACGATAAGTTGGAGGCATTAGTCGAAATGATGGGAGCAATCATTACGTAATTGCTTTTGATTTTGATAAGAGCATGGTATCCTATTATATAAGTTTAGTGGACGACGGAAATTTAGAACAAAATGTTTTTTATCATTTAAAATTATTTCGTTTGTGCAAAACGGAATAAATATAACACCGAAAACGAAATGTGTCGTATGAAATATTGATGGTTGGGAGAACAACAAAGTGAAAACGGGTCGGACGATTTACCGAAACAGACCTTATTTACCGAAGCACACCATTTTTACTTTTATTTCGACATAAGAACTGTAGTACATGTAGTATATGTTAAAGTCTACATATAATAAAATGTTACTTTTAACACGAGTTTTGTGTAATAATGGATAAAGTCAGAATTACTGGATGAATTTGACCAGGAACATGATGACCACTCCATTTCTCACTACTGTCTGTGAACATGGTGTGAGTTGACGAGAAATCGCCGTTAAATTAGTTCCGTTGACTCTATTTTCACAAAAATGTTATCTGTGGGGACTTTTTGTCGTAATAGATATTAAGTAACTGAAAGCTTGCATTTATTTATTCCCAAACTTCCTTTGAAATACATTTGGGATTCAAACCTTGTGTAATTCCAATAACAGTCAAACATACTGTTGCAATATGTCAGATCACACTGACATATACTGCTATACCCAACGCCGTAATATCCAGGCGTACATGGACTAGTACAGTTTTTGCCATAGAAACCTCCGGGACACTCTAATGATGCCCATTATAATGTCATGAATGGATAAAAACAACATACATATATAGATACATCTATCCATTCATACAAGGCATTATAATTATAAATAAACACGCACACACACACACACACACACACACACACACACACACACACACACACACACACAAATTGTATTCATACACACAACGCATACATACACATTAAACAATACATTCCACCACAACGATCAAGTGCAGTCCGACGACACGGTTAAAATAGTTATGTTGTCTTGTATTTATGACATGCCATCTCTCTGAAATCATCATATATTTTGGTGAATGAAATGTATGTCATCGAATATTTTGGATGAATTGAATTCCATTTAGAAAATAGATTCAATGGAATTTCTACATACAGCCGCAGCGCATTCGGCATTACGTATTGCATTGGCTTTTTGAAATCTGTATTATAACTGAATGTAAGAAGATACAATGCATACATACACATATACAAACCTGAGATAGCTTCGTTAACACAGCCAACAATATTGTTGCAGCATAATGTATCAGACTACATATACGTGTACAACCTGCGCCGTAATATCCAGCATTGCATGGTTCTGCACAGTTTGCGCCATGGAAACCAATAGGGCACTCTAATGAAATCAATAATATTGAATAAAAGGGAGAATCTCATGAAAATTTATATATGATATATGTATGTGTAATTTCAAACACACATACTTAGTGTTAGGTTCGTGTCGAATAGACGGATATAATCAGCAGTTTCTGAACGATGTCCGCTTCGCATTAATAAAAGGACAGGTCCACCCAATAAAAGAGCACAAGTGGTTCCCATAGGAATTCTGACAGTTTGTTGAAAGACCAGGTCTCCGAACATTACAAATATATTGTCCAAATGAAATTTCAGCATTTTTGTTATATCAACTTCAGTGTATTTATGTGTAGAATCAGACACCATTACTATCACGAAAACCAATCACAAGATATTTAATTTTTCGGGTACCACCTTCAAGGAAAAAACAGTTGTCTATGATGCTAAAAAGTCTCTCTTTTGATTTTTAATGTGGAATCGTTGTGTAAAGAGTAGAAAAGTCGGATACTGTGAACTTGATATTAATTGTGTGCCTTCAAATTTTCAAAAATTGTTTAGAAATTTTAAGTATCCACATCTGATTTACACTTTTTCTGGAATAAGCAACTGTACAGTATTGTTGAAGATTCTATTTAACGACTGTTAGTATCTTGATAACGTAGATGAACCTTTAATGAGTACATCAGACAATGACGACCGTTGTCTTGTTGATACCATGGACGTCAATAATTCTGAAAATTTAGATTAATATTAACCTAACGTTATTTATATATATTATTTCATATGTATTGAAATTATAACAACATTTGTGTTTCACGGTTATTGGTCAGGTTAATACGGGTATGCCACTTGCCATGTGACAAGGATTCATTGCATGAATGTCACGTATTTGTTTCGTATCACGTGATATATGTATAGAATATAGCCATTCGAATGCTCTTTTCAGTGCAGTTAACTTATGCCCGCCCATCCACCCATCTACGTAAGTATACGTATTGGAATTTGAACTAAATATTTTGTTTTTACATTGTAGGTCACGTGGTCAGGAAACAGTGATATTTCGGGTTTTCGTATATTTATATTCACATAAACTGCACTTGCATAGAGCGCTTCATACATAAGTCGTGTGTTAATTATATAAATTATTTAAAACGAATTATATATATATATATATATATATCGTTGGTAGTTTAGTTGTATAGTTATTCACTCGTTTGGTTTCTATTTTGATAACCATGTGATCATGTAGCATTTCATATATATATATATATATATATATATATATATATATTATATATATATATATATATATATATATATATATATATATGTCAGAAATACCCACAGGATGCAAGCAAAAATCAAGAAATCAAGTTTTTTAAAAATTTTTATTACAATAACAAAATAAAGACTTAATCAAGATGATTACAATAACAATAAGTCACATCAACATTTTTTTCCAACTGCGAGGCGGGACCTCGAGTTATACTCTCTCATCCAGGAAACTAACCTGCCGCCAGCTGGACTCGAAGTCACGTCCTCACGATCAAGAGTCGAGGGTGCTACCGACTGAGCCAAGCCGGTTCATGACATTAATAAAATTCATTTTTTAATGGTTCCAATAAGCACTATTTTAATTATGAACAATCCAGATATTACATTTCTAATACATTAATGTGTTTGTGTGCAACCAAAACAAAACAAATCAGTCAAAAGACAATATGTGCCGCGGTGTCACACACACACACACACACACACACACACACACACACACACACACACACACACACACACACACACACGAATTAATTCGTGCAAAATGGAAATAATGAAAACAAATGTTATTCAAATATGAGTTATTTAATTAGTTGCAGTTGCGTAATAAGTTTGATTGATGGTTGATCCTCACTGTGTATTATATTCATAGAAGCTCCTCTACGATATCGTACAATGAAGCGCTGTCAAATTGGAGTTGACTTCTGTTTATTTACTGTATCACCACTTCTCCTGAAATGGGAGACGAGAAATCAGAAAAATGAATTATTCTAGTACTATTTGAATGATAACAACCACGTCATTGTTCGACATCACATCTGCTTCAACAACTTTTTTAACATACATGGTAATGTAAAGTGTTTGAGTTAAATGTAACTGGCATATTATGATTACTCCAGGAGTGCCGTCGTGGCTCCGCGGTAGAGTCCTCGATTCCCAACCGGAGGGTCGCGGGTTCGAGCTTCGGTGAAGGCAGCGGGCTTTTCCTGTCATTCGGATGAGACAGTAAAACCCGAAGTTCCTGTCAGTCGGCACGTTAAAGAAACTGAGCAATGACCTTAAGTGCCGATCATTGGCCAAAATTTGAAGCCCTTCCAATATACTTATAAAGATGATGGGAAATATTATTTTAGACCTGGGCTGGTGTTGGTTCCAATGGTAGAAATACAATTTTAAATAAATAGAGCCTGCCTGACTCAGTCGTAGCGCGCTATACTCTTGATTGTGAGGTCATGAGTTCGATTCCAGCTACCGGCAGGTTGCTTCCTGTCCGTCGGATGATACAGTAAAAACAGTTGTCCCATGTCACAGTAGGTGTCGGCACGTTAAAGAACCTTACCCTCACTGCTCAATGGCCCGTAAAAAAAAAATACCCTCGCTCAATGGCCGTAAATACTTGTGCCGAACATAGGCCAAAATTTGAAACCCTTCAGCGGCATTTAAAGACGTCTCCATATGTTTGAAAGATTACTGAGTGTGGGACGTTAACAACAACATTAAATAAATAAAAATATCTGGAATAATTATGTCTACAGTTGCTTGAATGTCAAAATACAGAAATTGAAGGTTGTTGCATAGAGCTTCCACACCCAATATAACAACAAATCCTCAGATCTCACATTGGTTTACGATGGAGTCCGGAGATGACACGGTGGTAAAAAAAAATATTCCGTGTGAACGAAATAATTATTGAGAGAAAAAATATAAACGAAATAATTTTTCCACCACTGTGTCACCTCCCGGGCTTCGCAGTTTTCTCTTTCAAAGAAAGCTATTAATTTTCATCAAACAAAACAAAATTAAATAAATGCTAAGGGTCCAGGATATGCCTCCCCAGATTCTTTTTTCTAAAAAGCGCTGAGAGATATTTTTTGTGTCCGGAAACTAACTAAATCGATCGATCGGAAATTCAGAGTAATAGCTGGGATTGCCGAGTGTGTTTTTTCTCCAGAGGCTGGATGTGGACATATCAGCTTTTCAAATATATTACATTGATAAATTGATAACCCCTCCCCACCCCATCCCCCCAGAATGAAGTGAAATTAATTAGATATCAGCGACCGAATGCCAGAAGTTTCGGTAGATGCTGCTCCTTGCATCTTGAATTTTCCATTTTTGAAGCCAGAAAAATGATTTTTAACTCCCCAGATACAAAATCCAAATACGTGACCCGGGGTTCTGTCCCCAGATTTTTTTTCAATTTGACTGACAAACCCTGAGACGACAATCTAGCATTGAATTTGGAAATGTTTTAAAAGTTTTAAACCGTAATTTTCCTTGTTTTTCCTTTCGCTATGTAAAGTTGATCTAAAACGCATTAGATGTTAAAGAATTAATACTGCTGGCTGTACTCTAACTTCCAACGGATACAAGGTACAATTTCGAAAGTTTACAGACATTAACCGAACATTTCTTTCTTAATTAATTCATTCGATTATTAATCTTTTAAGAGTTATGGAAAATTTGTCTTTAATTTTTCGACTTTTTATAGCAAAATGAAAAGTTTTACACCTATTTTATCAACTTTAGAGGGCATTCTCTTCCACATCACTGCACATATTTTTAAGTGTTGGATCAATTTTGAGGCAATATTTCATTAGGGGTAGTGTTTTACGCAGCTTTCAGATAGTTTTTTTTTAACCTTGGAATCCCTTTTTTCCGCATACAGACGCGAACATACGCATAGCAGTCCGCTAATACACCATTTTGATTATCCTTCTCAAAACAAGAAATGATCAGCAAAGAAGTTACTAAAATCAAGACATAAGTTTGGCCTAGTATCCTCCAGACATTGAATTATGACCTCTTTATCGTTAAAAATATCATTGATGGATTACTTTGGAAGGTCGATGAGGTATCCTCTAGCTTACAGACACATAAATAACAATTTTCCCGTGGTCCAGGGTATGCTTCCCAGAAATGTTCACAATTGCGACTCGTTTTATTCCGGCCAAATATTACATTAAATTGACATGCGTATCATTTAACAAAAATAATTGAGTATCTGCAAACACAAATCCATGGGCATGATGAGGGAGTCCAGAAAAGTTTTGATTTTTAAAAGTTCTGGGAAGACTTTTTTCTGGATTCCAGACGTGTTGATAATGTATAAAAAAAAATAGCATTTGTGAATGGGGAGGGGGCGTCCCTGGTCGCCCCGGTATCTACGCCTACATACATGTAATATGTAAATAATTTACATTTTGATATAATGCAAAATTTGCCAAGTTTACAAATAAATTTTAATATTCAAACAAACTGAGTAAAAGAAATCGAAAATTCCTTTACCGAAATGATGGGCAACAGGAAAGGAAGAGTATATAAAAGATTTTGGTAATAGTAAGCACTGATTCCGGAAAATTATTCAAGAATTATAACTACTGCTTTGATTAAATTAAGTTTTTTTAGAAAAATTGTTTCCGTGTGATAAAAGAAATGACATCCAACACATACTTGTGCCCCTCCCTCCCCTCCTAGTTCCAAGTGCCCACGCTGCCCCCGTGTCCAACGCCCTTGGATATACATAATTGTACATGACCAACTTTTAATATAGAATTCCACTATCTATATATAGATTAAAAATGTGTTATCATTGCGTATTCAAGTGACGAAATTTACCCTTGCTGAATGCGACATTATTATAAAAAACAGTTTGCCCGCCCATTTTTATTTGGCTATTTGCTTCCTATCCACTGATTTGTACAAAGCCTCTCCAATAAAGGGGTTTGCAGCGAAAATGTCGCATATACAGGAGACGAAAGGTGGGTGATCCTTCCTGAGATATATTTCATTCTATAAACTTGGAGAGGTCAATATGTAGTTTTATATCAGACACAAAATTAAAACTTGTTTACCTCTAAAAGTTTCGCATGCTGTGGAAAATTGATTATTCCCTTCGACATATGAAACTCCGCGAACTCAACACATACATGTAATGCTCGGAATCTTGAAATGTTTTTAATTTTTAACGCCCGTTTTCTGAATATTCTTGTGTAATCACAATATTAGCGATTTATTAAACACTGCCGGAACTTCTTGCATACACACATTTTATCAAGTTTAAAGTTCAACCCCATAACCCCTCTTTACATCCACCATGACAGACTAAACAGCGAATACATGTAGGTAACGGTGTCGACTGTCGACAGTTACTACTAATGTCCATATTTGATCATTATCAGATGTTATCACAAGAATCTTAACAATCTGAAAATTCTGAATCTAAATGCACAA
>BROG01001291.1:0-45000 GCA_030159075.1 Atrina japonica | reverse complement strand
TTTATGTTTTCAATTATTAAAAATCATAATTACCCTGACATGTTCCATTAGCAGATTCAAATTCTCCAACAGCACATGTCTCGTTTTGTCTAGAAAAATCAAACAAATGAATAAAAGACAAACACAAAGTATAAAAACCTACTTCCGAAGATAATTCTTGTTCTGATAGATGAAAATTAGTATAAAAAGTACAGATATAGACGTTTTACTCGTTCGGGAGCCTTTTTTACACACATTAACTGTATTTGTGGTAAACTTTAGGTTACCCCTTGTATTTCTTTAAAAAGCAAAATGTTTCATTAAAATCTTGTAAACATTCTTCATATGCTTTTTAAAAAATACCTTGAAATTGTAAAAGCACCAAAAAGTACTAAAATAGATAAATCCATGATAAGTATGACTATGCATCACAATCCGTGTGCTGACAACACAGAAATGGATCTCACAAAGCTCACCGGAAATAAAGGATATAGGTACCATTAGTAACTAGTTACGCACATATGACGTACTTGCTGTTTTGTTCACGTACATTTTGATGATGGATATGGTATAAGCTGCTTTCACAAGGGGCCTCTGTGGCCAAGTCGTTAGATCATCGCTTCTGGAACCATGGAGTCTCTATCTTTCTGTTGGCTCAGGTCCGAGTCCCACTGGAACCTAACGTGATTTTTGTGAGAATGTTTGCCAGTTTCCTTGCGGAAGGCTGGTGGTCTCTTCTCGGATGCACTGTAACTGGGTTCTCTCCCCTACCTTTAAAAGCTGTCCTCCTCTATGTAATTCACAATATAGGTTTTGTAGACATCAATTAAGGTATTGTACCAGGGCTTTACACCCTTCTTACAATTATATCTGACTAGGGCGTTTAAAGAAGATAAGATGTGAATTCATTATACTAAAATCATTACATCCTGGCGGGTGGAGTAACTTTTAGGTAAAATAATGTTTTTATCTGTTTCTGTTTCTGTTTGGTAAGTGATCACCTTCAACTTGCTGAAGTTTACATCACTGTGGGTTGCGCAAGCCAGGAAAAGTATTTAAAATTTAAAGAAAGAATTAAGACTATTTACATAGAGTTGTGAATTCAATGATGTGTGGAGGCTGAAACAGCTGCTTTGAACGACTCGACTGAGTCGCTCATCACAGTGTTCAGAGGGAGATGATTCCAGTCTTTAATAGTGCGTGGAAAGAAGGAGTTTTGTCTAATTTGGGTACGACATGATGGAATTTGGAAAAGAAGGTGTATGCATATTGCGTGACAGTCTGAGAGGGGGATGAGTCTGTCTGTTTTTGGTATGGCCACTTTATCATTAATGATTTTGTAGAGCATTGTTAGTCGGTAGTCTGTACGTCTATCTGCTAGGGTTCTCCACTGAAGATGTTGTTAACATGTCACTGACACTGGAGGTGTTGCGATGTCTACATGTGACATACCTAGCAGCCCTTCTCTGAATCATTTCAAGTTTATTTATATCCTCAGGAAAGTACGGGTCTCAGACTGAGTAGGCATACTCTACTGATGGTCTAACTAATAATTTGTATGCCTGCTCCTTTACTGCGGCGGAATTATTGTTTAAGTTCCTTTTTAGAAAGCCCAGTGTGTTATTTGCTTTTTTACATATGTTGTTAATATGTGTGTTCCACTTAAGGTCGGACTGGATGGTGACACTAGATATTTTGCACTGGTTTACGTGTTCGAGTGTTTGGCCGTGTAAGTTGTAATCAAATTTTTATAGGCTGTTTACTTTTACTTATTGAAAGGACATTACATTTATCTGGGTGAAAGGCCATTTTCCATTTCTTTTCCCAAATTCCTAATTTATCTAGGTCTTTCTGAAGTGTTAGGCAGTCTTTATTGGATTTGATGGTGAGATATGCTATGGTTTCATCAGCAAAAAGACGGATGGTGGAGTCAAGGCCAACCGGAATGTCGTTAATGTAAAATAAAAACAGACTGGGACCCAGCACCGACCCCTGGGGGACACCGGATTGTACAGGGACATAGTCGGAGGTCACCCCCTCAAGAACAACAGCCTGGGTGCGAGATTTAAGAAATTTTTTTATCCACTCGTTGATTTTTCCTTGTATGCCGTAGAAATTTAGTTTGTGTGTTAATAAGTTGTGACTGACTTTATCGAATGCTTTTGAGAAATCCATGATTAATATGTCTGTTTGAGTGGAATGTTCTATGTTTTTAGATACGTCGTCTATAAACTCTAGGAGTTGTGTTTCGCAGGATCTAAAGCGTCGAACAACCATGTTGGAGAGGATATAGAATGTTGTGCGTGTCTGCATGTGTCATGATGGAGCTTACTACTACATGTTCAAGGATTTTGCAGCAGATTACAAGTTAAGGAGATTTGGACGGTAGTTTTCCGGATTGTATTTAGACCCTTTCTTGTAAATGGGAGTGACATGTAGCAGTGCGCCAATCAGTAGGGGACGTCACCAGTGTCAAGGGGATTTCTGGAATATTAAGAAGAGTATAGGGGAGATTTCGTGAGACCCGCGCGAGTTCGCTTTAAGAGACGGGGTTTTAGTTCATCAGGCCCACTTGCCTTGGAGGGATCAAGTTTTCTTAATAGTTTTTCTGTGCCAGGTGGTGCTATAGTAATATCTTGCATGATAGGATAATGTCTGGTATTCTTGCATGTAGTTATCTTTTTTAACACTCTGAAGTGTGATGTTAACTGCTCTGAGAAGGGACTGACTGAAATTGGTGGTTAAGAGAGTCAGATTTCTGTTTGGGATCTGAGATAAGTCTGCCATCTTGCTTTAGTGATGACACTCTGTTGTAATCAGATTTTTTTGCTTTTGATATATGACCAAAACTTTTTCATGTTGAAAAAGCTGTTATCATCTTGTTTTGGTGTAACAATAGTTTCTATGTAATTCCAATATGCATGCTGAGTTGTTTTTGCACTTGATGTTTAAGATGTTTGTATTTATCTTTAAGGTCTTTGTTTCCACTTTTTTCATTTTTCTGTAGAGTCTGTCCCGTCTTTTCATTAGTGTTTTCGTTTTCGGTGTTACCCATGGTGTTTTAGGTTTTGACGAAATTTTTTTGTGTGGTACGTGTTGTGAGACCAGTTCGTTAAGGCTGCTTTTGAACTCTTTCCATAGATCGTTCACTGAGAGTATATTTGCTTTTTCTTGAAGTTTGTTGTTTTAAGTTGTTAATTTCTAACTTTGATATTGTCCCAGTTTGCTTTGTTATAGAGTGTATGTTTTCTTGGTATTTGCTTTATTTTTGCAGGTGTTATGTTAAATTCAAGAAACACAATATCATGGTCTGAAATTCCAGGCATAATCTCGATACGTGGGACCTGATTAGGAAAGTTTGTTATCACAAGATCAAGAATATTGTCTTTTTTAGTAGGTTGTTCTACAAGCTGAGTGAGGCCGAGGTCGTCTAAAGTGTTACAGAAATAATGATGTGCTTTTTGATAGGTTGAATTTGGTTTTATAATTTTGTTTTTCCAGTCAAAATTTGGTAGGTTAAAATCTCCTCCTATAAGTAGGGCAGCATTTTTTATCTGAGAAGCTATTCTGACAGATGTGTCAAACCATTTAAGGCTCTGTTCATCGGAAGTTTTCGGGTTGTAGTAAGAAGAGATGT
The DNA here is from genome assembly GCA_030159075.1 of Atrina japonica. Taxonomy (NCBI): domain Eukaryota; kingdom Metazoa; phylum Mollusca; class Bivalvia; order Pterioida; family Pinnidae; genus Atrina; species Atrina japonica. The sequence continues at coordinate 41,384 of BROG01001291.1, read as the reverse complement.
AAAGTGATTTGCAACCAACAATTTCAATTTTTGCCCAGATTATTTCACACTTGTCGTCAGATCTTCCACTTCATCACTGATAAAGTGATCTTTGACCGCAATAAGGACCCCTCCACCTTGTTGACCTTTCCTATCTCTTCTGAATATGCGGAAACCTTCTGGGAAATACTTCGCTGTTCTTAATTCCTGGTTCAAGCCAGTTTTCTGTTCCTATAAATTATGTCAGGTTTGGTACTTTCTTATGATATTTCTGACTAGGTGTTGTTTGCGTTTGATGGACTGAAAATTAACATTAAGAACACGTAGGGGAGTCTTAGATTTTGATGTTACTTTTTTCTTTTGTTTTGGTGTAGACTGGTGTGATGGTTTGAATGTGTTTGTTCAAATGGATTTGGTGTTACACTTGTACTATGCAGGTCATAGGGGCATGTACTATAGTTAGGATTATCGCAAATAAGGCAGTGCCAGGAAATCATGCTGTCATGTAACTGCTCGTAAGTATTACTATGAATGTTCTGGCAGTCAATATGGTACCATTGGTCACAGGTCTCGCATACTATTCCTTTGTGTTCCCATGTGACCGAGTTGTCGCAAGTACCACACATGTATTTTGTGCTGTCATTACTTGGGCCTGGGTTAGTCTCGATGTCATTCGACTGAGCGATTATCAATAGTAGGAAAAATAGCAATTACTTTGATGGTTTTGGTAAGTGACTGGGGTACCTCTTGCGAGTCAAGTTTAAAAACACTTTGAGTGAGAGTATTTTTTTACTACACAATTGGTAAGTGATGGATGGTTCTGACCAAGATGTCTGGGATGGCTTGTTGTATGTAGCCATGTTATATACCGCATACATGTATGTACGGTCTGTGTCATGCCTGGCTAGGTAATCTGGTTTTAAGGTATTTACTTGCCAGGGAGTGTGTTCTTGGTTTGTGCCAAGACTTGTCACATGATCTTGCAGCCCAGCATTATCTGGCTTATATTGGATGCAGGACGACAGGAGGATGAGCGAGATCTGCAATAGCTGCAGAGAAGGGGGCAAATTGAACGTTTGGTACATGGTGAAAAAGACTGAAACAGTGAAAGTGAAAGGTGACTTACTGGTGTCGTGACTGGGCTATGACCTGTGCAGACGATGACAACACACATATATGTTAGCTATGATGAAGTTAAATCTTCGTACCCAGTTGCTGCTCTGGGTCACAAGATGATGCACACACAAATGAGCAAGAGTTAGCGATGATACACTCAATTATGATGGACGTTTTCAGAGAGTGCTAATGTTTACACCGGAAGTCTCCTTTCACATGATTGTTTGATCATGTGACTAATCTGGCGGGTAAATGCAAACAAATAATACAAAAAAATCAAAATAAGTGTCCAAAAGGACCTCAATTTAAACAAAAAGGTTGAAGGTGTACTCTGAGTATCTACCGACCAAGAAATGCAAATATTTTTAAAATCTAGATGAGGTTTATGCCGTTTCCAGGAATTTTTTTCCAGAGATGGGAACGATGGCAGCCATTTCCAGCGCCTGCGCAATTCTTGTTATCAAATTCATATAATTGATGAATATCTTTACCGTAAAATCTAAAAATAGCATTACATTTTCTTGTTCCCCCTATACAGCTGCAGTTTAAAGGAAATTTAGTGTAGATGTATTAATATACCTGTAAAGAGTAGAGATATTTGATGAACGCATCTCTTACTTGACGAAAATATAGACAACGTATACATACGTATTTCGATGTGGGAAATACAATGATGACCAGATATTCTGTAAACAAACATAAACAACCATATATATATATATATATATATATATATATATATATATATATATATATATATATATATATATATATATATATATATATATATATATGAAAATACAGGAAAAACAATGGCAGAGCTTGATGTGCTTCATGTTTTGTCTCTTCGTTAGTCAGAGTTATCTCCCATGTCAGCAGGTATCGATTGCGACGTCATATCTTTACCTGATAATAAACCGTTGTTTTCACAGAAACATATGACGTCACAATTGATAATGTTCCTCAATCAGATACCAAAGTATAAATTTTTAGGATGTCCAGGATATAGAAACAAATCTGGTAAACATGATATATATATATATATATATATATATATATATATATATATAGTATATATATATATAATATATATATATATAATAAAAATGATACAGACGGAGACGGATGTATATAGGCCCTACAAGATTTAAATCGATTGACATAGTTTCGGCCTTCTGTGGAGGAGACCAGTCGTCTACCGCAGAAATTTCAAGGTTTAAAGTGGAATTCTCTACTTGTCGAGAACCAGTATGTTGTGGCCTGATTTCGTCTTTAGCATGTTCCCCGACAGTACTTATTTTCCTTATGTTTGAGAAAAATGTCCAACAGCTGATTATTGAAATAAGAAAATCACAAAAGCGTGTTCTGTATAACCAAAATCATACAATAACCAGCTACTGGTCCTATAGTCGGCTACTGGACCCCGACCAGTAATTACTCGGCCACGGAATAAAAAACAACATGACAACACCTTGTAAATTTTGAATTTACCATAAGACGCTTATATGAAGACTTCATAACCCTCAGAAGTAATGAAAACTTTCCTTTTCGATCAATTCAATTTTAATATTTGACACAAAGTTCATCTCTTTTACCACGTGAAAAAAAATTATCTCGCAAATTTGCATATGGTAACGTTGTTATCGTTCAGTTGATCATTAGCTATATAGTTGTCACATGAAAAAGTAGGTAATTTAGGCATTTCTGTCGATTGTTTTAAAAACTCTCGTAATGAAAGGACATTTTTGAAGATTTTTGATTTTCTATTTGTTCAGGGGCTCAATCTTGTGAATAGATTTTTTTTGTAATAAATTCTGTGCAGTTACGCATTGTACAATATAATTTTATAATTTTTATAATTCATTTTACGTAAAATCAGTGGCGTAAGAATACAAAAAGAGGGAAAATTTTTTTTATGAAAATGTTTTCCCCAGTAAAAAAAATTGTTTGCGTGTTCGTTTTGATTTTGCGATAAACATATACAACACTACAAACTACAAAAACTTCAATGGGGTTAGGTTGGGGTTATTGACATAAAACGATACTTTTTAAAACTGGCATACAACTGGCATGATAGGCAGCTTAAGGATTTAAAGTTTAATTAAGAATACCTTAAGAATATTTTCAACATGCATCAGATGTCTCTGCGAATGTTTTGTGTGACCACACATTCGCTGTACATGATCAAGAACACGCCTATATGTAGACAAGAGACACTTTTTACAGTTTAAACACGTGGAACTGACATAGCTATGACAAGAACACATATGAGCGACATTTTATTTAAATACATAATGTCGGCCACCTGTGAGTTGAAGTCTGCCATCGGCAAATATAATAATGCTTACGTAAACACTAAGAAACAAGTTTTCCGTAGTCACGTCATCGCGCATAAAAAATTACGATTCATGACGACTTGAACAAACCGAAACTCGAAAATGGTATATTATCGTAATCTTTTGAGCATACAAAATTAAATCCTTTATTGTATATTGTTTGGGAACGATGGATCGAACCTTTTATGCATCGAATCAGTCAAATTGAGTGTTTTGACCACCCTCTATAGTTGCATATAGTCCATCCTGTCCAAATAGTCAAGCCCATTCAAACTTATCTTAGAATAAAAACTCATAATGCAGTGCCATATGGATTCTTGAACAATAAGTGCATCTTGTACAGAATCTATCTATTGTCTTTATCTTTATAAAGTACAGCTTGTATAGAATCTATCTAGTGCCTTTAATTATATTGTATTTTGCATTTAATTACACCCCTGATCTTTGAATCCTCATTATTTATAAAGTGGGCACGAGTTGGTAACTGTTTGAGATTTTTAGGTTGTCGTTTACTTTTTATAATTTTTGTTTCATTTAAAATTATATTTAGTTTTTCATCTACGCGTAAACTATCTAAGCCTTTATATACTTTGTTAAATATTTCCGGATTGCATTTATTAAAAGTTGTTACAAATGCTAATGGTTGGTGTTTAATCTTTGATTTTGTTTGTCTCAGCACTGATAAAGGAATAGATTCAGCTGGGTCTATCCCTTTGTTTATAAAAGTCAAAGGGTACCCTCGTTCTTTTAAGGCGTATCTTAATTCATCTAAGCGTTTTTTCCTGAGGGCTGATGGTACAATGATAGTACATAAGCGTCGTGCTAATGTGTATGGAATAGAATTTCTGCAACCTTTTGGGTGTTGACTTTTGAAATGGAGGTATTGCTGTGTATCTGTAGGCTTTCTGTAAATATCTGTGATTAATTTTTTGCCTCCTTTATAAGCATGATGTCTAAAACTGCTATTTTATAAGGATCTTTTTATATAGTAAAAGTTATATTAGTATGTAAGTTTTGCAAAATGTTATAAAGATTATCAATATTGCCCCAGTTAAGATTCCAAATAATGAAACAATCATCCAAATATTTTTTCCATAGTGTTTAAAATGTTTCAATTACATTAGCATCAAAATATTGTTCCATCCTTTCATAATGCTTGTTTTCTAGATACCCCAATGTTAAAGTTGCGTAAGCTGGTGCCATTTTGGTACCCATGGCAGTTCCTAGGATTTGAACATATTGTTTATTATCAAATTGGAATGTATTGTTGTTCAAAATTAATTCAACCGCATCGATTAAAAATTCTTCGTCAAAGCAATGATGTAGATTGTTAGGAAAATTGCGAACCCAAAAGGTTCTTTACCGAAATGATATATATATATATATATATATATATATATATATATATTTATATATATATATATATATAGATATATATATATATATATGAAAATACAGGAAAAAACAATGGCAGAGCTTGATGTGCTTTATGTTCTGTCTCTTCGTGATTCAGAGTTATCTACCATGTCAGCAGGCTTCGATTGCGACGTCATATCTTTAACTGATAATAAACCGTTGTTTTCACAGAAACTTATGACGTCACAATTGATAACGTCCTCAATCAGATACCAAAGTATAAATCTTTAGGATGTCCAAGATATATAAACAAATCTGGTAAACATGATATATACATATGATACAGACGGAGACGGATGTATATAGGCCCTACAAGACTTAAATTGATTGACATAGTTTCGCTTTTCTGTGGAGGAAACCAGTCGTCTACCGCCGAAATTTTAAGGTTTAAAGTGGAATTCTCTACTTGTCGAGAACCAGTTTGTTGTGGCTTGATTTTGTCTTTAGCATGTTCCCCGACAGTACTTATTTTCCTTTTGTGTGAGAAAAATGTCCAACAGCTGATTATTGAAATAAGAAAATCACAAAAGCGTGTTCTGTATAACCAAAATCATACAATAACCAGCTACTGGTCCTATAGTCATCTACTGGACCCCGACCAGTAATTACTTGGCCACGGTATAAAATAACAACATGACAACACCATGTAAATTTTGAATTTACCATAAGACGCTTATATGAAGACTTCATAACCCTCAGAAGTAATGAAAACTTTCCTTTTCGATCAATTCAATTTTAATATTTGACACAAATTTCATCTCTTTTACCGAGTAAAAAAATTATCTCGCAAATTTGCATATGGTAACGTGTTATCGTTCAGTTGATCATTAGCTATATAGTTGTCACATGAAAAAGTAGGTAATTTAGGCATTTCTGTCGATTGTTTTAAAAACTCTCGTAATGAAAGGACATTTTTGAAGATTTTTGATTTTCTATTTGTTCAGGGGCTCAGTCTTGTGAATAGATTTTTTTTGTAGTAAATTTTGTGCAGTTACGCATTGTACAATATAATTTTATAATTTTTATAATTCATTTTACGTAAAATCAGTGGCGTAAGAATACAAAAAGAGGGCAATTCTTTTTATGAAAATGTTTTCCCCAGTAAAAAAATTGTTTGCGTGTTCGTTTTGATTTTGCGATAAACATATACAACACTACAAACTACAAAAACTTCAATGGAGTTAGGGTGGGGTTAATGACATAAAACGATACTTTTTAAAACCGATATACAACTGGTATGATAGGCAGCTTAAGGATTTAAAGTTAAATTAAGAATACCTTAAGAAAATTTTGGGGAATCATTTATTAATGTTCCGACCTATTTTATACAGTTACGGTTGTGCACTCTCGCAGCGCTAGGACAGCCTGAATCTGTCGCTGGTCATTGCAGATAATTTCAAGTACTGGATTAATTATGAGGCAATATTTCGTTCGAAGATCAGGTTATATGTATCTCTGGAAATCTGGAAGCCCATTGATGCATTTTCTCCGCCCAGACGCAAATTAGGCTGCGCCTCGAAGCAATCCTCTAATAAATCAATTTGATTACATATATAGAAAATCTACAGCAGTGTCATGAGCAATGGGTTATGAATTAACAAAATTAAAAGATATACAATATCCTGTACTCAAGTACCTGTTGTTTGAAGGACTTGAGACCAGCCAAACTGATTGGGCTATACGTGGCCTATTTAATTGAGTCTCAAGTGAATATCAACATGCATCAGATGTCGCTGCAATGTTTTGTGTGACCACACACGAGTACTTTTGCATTCGCTGTACATGATGAAGAGCACGCCTATATGGACACAAAAGACTTTTTACAGTTGAAACACGCGCAACTGACATAGCTATGACAAGAACACATATGAGTGACATTTTATTTAAATACATAATGTCGGCCACTTGTGAGTTGAAATCTGCCATCGACATTGACTACAAATATAATAATGCTTACGTAAACACTAAGCAACAAGTTTTCCGTAGTCACGTGATCGCGCATAAAAAGAAATACGATTCCTGACGTGAACAAAGCGAAACTCGAAAATGGTATATTATCGTAATCTGTTGAGGATACAAAATAAATCCTTATTTGTATATTGTTTGGGAACGATGGATCGAACCTTTTATGCATCGAATCAGTCAAATTGAGTGCTGTTTATTAGATTGAATTTCGTGAGTTTTCTTTGTAGATATAAAAACTTCAAAGATCAAATTAATTTTGCAGTTTGTTTTCGTAGGTAGTTTGAGTTTGGTGTTTTAGTTATCCTTTTGTTTGATTTCCATTTTCATTTATTTATTGCGTTTTCACACCGTACTTGTAAAATGTAGCATTTCTTTTTATCGTTTTGTTCTGATGAGAGGACAGGACGTCCCGACAATTTGACATTCATTTGTCTGTGTCGTTAGTCATTTTAGTGCTTATATATATAAATAAGAACACGAACTATAAAAACATGGTCTGTTATCCAACATAGCATAGCTATCATTACCCTATCTGACCTCTAAATATAGGCAGATTATCAAAAAATGGTCGCAATTTTAAGAAACCGAAAATAATATAAAAGAATCAACAAAATAAATCAAAATGTTTATCCATTTAGCAAGCAAAAAACAAAATACACGTCATTTAAGTACAAAACCAGCACAGAAATAATCATTGTCATTGAGTTTTATTACAAGTATTTCCTTATCAGTTTAATGTTAATTTGAATCGATACTTTCGCAGCTGGATCCAATTCTAACATGATAAATTAAATAAAGTTTGAGTGTCAATTCTATTTCAAATTATGAAATAACAATTCCTTTTAGTTATTGTGATACTTAGATTATGAACAGTTTTGGTTAACGGATTGCAATAACTGAGTTTCAGAAAATTAAATTCAAACAAACTAAAACCTGCTTTAGTAACCACCTGTGTATAACGATCACCTGGTCACAAAGACCGTTTTCTACTGTCCCATATGTATTATTTGTGTACAAATCAACCTCTTTATAAAGACCACCTTCTTATAAAGACCGATTGTTTTTGTCCCTAAGGAGGTCACTGTAAACGGGTATATATACGTGAAGATTACCATAGAATGAAGCATTTCGAATTATAATGGAATCAACATAAATTTTCAAACATACAAAATATATAGGGATTTACGGATTTCTATGCCTGTGTATATCTCTGTTTTTTTCAAAATATTTTCTTTCCTTTTTACCATTTACTCTGTTATACGATGAAAAAAAAGAGATAAACACAGCCATTGCACTTCTTATATTCCTATATATTTGTGAAAATTGCTTGAGAAACTCAGTCTGTCAATTATTCACTTGCAATTAATTAACTCGACCTTACTATTTGTACATGCATACCACACTTGACCTATTTTCACAATTATATAGAAATTATATAGAAATATAAGATTTTTTTTAATTCCTGTGTATAACTTTGATTTGTTATTATGCATCAAATACAAGTAGTAAAAGAAGGGAAAAAACTCGAAATGGAGTTTTTTTTTATTAACACAGCCAATGCCCCTTTAAAATATTACAGGTGTTTTGACCACCCTCTATCGTTGCATATAGTCCATCCTGTCCAAATAGTCAAGTCCATTCAAACTTATCTTAGAATAAAAACTCATAATGCAATGCCATATGGATTCTTGAAAAATAAGTACAGCTTGTACTGAATTTATGTATTGTCTTTAATTATATTGTAAGAAGTAGAATACAAACAACAGAATGTTCACCACCGTCTCTAAGTACCAAGTATCTTAATTGAAATATTTAGATCATGTGAATGAGAGATATATCACTTGACATACAGAGAGCACTTTAAATACGACGGAAACAATTCATTGTTAAGATAGCGTATTGAATGCAAGTGTAAGGGAGATAATTCTGATATGTTTATATATCTATCTATCTATCTATCTATCTATCTATCTATCTATATATATATATATATATATATGTATTCCTTTCTATTACCAATATTACGCACTATAATACGTGTTAAAGTTTGGCATATTTAACACACACACGCGAGCGTGCGCACTTGATATTTTTGAACAGGTAAAATTTTCTTATTTGTATTGTATACATTTGTAAATAGATGTTTACCTTGTGAACACCGGAAGATGACCGAATCTGTGACATCTTTTTCGTGAGTAGCTATAAACGAAATATATAATCTATTTGTAAAAGTATGGATGTGATGTTTTGAAAACTGATATTTTATCGAAACCGGAAGGAATTTTTTCGAAAACTGAAGTATTGCTTGATATTTAATATAGGTTATTAAAAATAATAATTCAAAAAAATCAGAGGGACACGAATCAATTTAAGCAATAGGAAATAACACTGGGAATACGCATGTTTGTACCATGCGTAACCGTTTCTATGTCAAGTTTTCTTGGTTTCAACATTTATATATACTTGAAATCATTACAGCTTATGAACATATTGGTTTTTGTATTGATGCATATGAGTTCCGAATGATTAACATATGTACTTTGTTTTCATGCCGAAAATGTCATCTCTCTCTCTCTCTCTCTCTCTCTCTCTCTCTCTCTCTCTCTCTCTCTCTCTCTCTCTCTCTCTCTCTCTCTTATTCTTACAATACAAATGAACACCCAAAGGAATAAACACACATAAACGAGTATCATGATTGTGATATAAATGGAAACTCGTGACAGATCCTTTTTGAAAACATTCACTCTGTGACTAGGAACACACACCACACACACACACACACACATGATAACATAATATTGTAGATCAACCACACACGATTCATACTCAGACATTTTACTTAATATAAATACAGACGGGAAATTAGCAACTAAGCTTTACGACAAACGCGACGAATTCGGCTTTCCCATCGTAAATTTCTCACATTTAAGTAGTAATATGCCTCAGTCACCTTCATATGAAGTTTATATTTCACAATGATCTGATATGCCAGTGCGTGTACGCATATGAAGATTTCATATACAGAGGTAAACTACTCACTGACACAGAAATATCGAAAACCGCCTTTAATGTCAACGTTCCGCAAATTTTACGGTCGGTATAATAGTCTTGTTTGTGACTACTCTGTTTCTTAATTTGCCTTTTGGCGGTTGTTGAGACGTCTGTACCAATTGTGACGAGGATACACTCCTCACTTGTTTCATTGGACTTGACTGTTGACTCACGGCGAGTGTGACCGGTCGACAGGGGATGCTTACTCCTCCATGGCACTTGATCCCACCTCTTGGTTTCCAGAGGTCCGTTTTTGTCCATTTTTACCGGATTTGTATCTATGTCCTGGACATTCTATTGATTTATACTTTGGTATCTGAGGTTTTTATATCATTATGATGCATTTATTTGATGCTTTACCTGTGGTATGCTTTACTGAAAAGAAAAAATTGCTGAAATTTAATATTTTCATCTACCAAGTTTGTTCATTTCGCCCTGATCGGCCCAGGGTTGGATTCAGGGTGGGGCAAAAAAGGTTCCAGGGATAGCCATTTTTTAAAAATCTTCTCCTCGGGAACCTGTGCATGAATTGAAAAAAACTAACTGTATTTGAGTGGTCTACATAGATGTATGATTCAAGTTTGTTAATTTTGTTGGAACTGGAAAATAAATTTCTAACGCGTTTTTGACGTCTTTTTAGATTTTGTCATTTGTCATTTTCATTCATTTTTGTATGATTTTTTTTTATTTTATGTTTTTCTGTGGTTTGCTAGATAAATGCTTTCCTGAATGAAGTTAGTTTTGTATATTTTGTGAACTGTTCTGATACAGACTTCAGAGTGTGATGCTGTGTATGTGTATATAATTTAATACAATATTGAAAATGAACACAAACCAGTTGTGAATTATTCTTACATGTAACGGACGAACTTACTGGGTATAATTTTATAAACATGAAAAAATTGTTGGTTTTGTATAAACCAATAAAGAAAATGATGAAAATAGGAAAGACTTTTATCACCATGCTGTACTTTCAATTTCTGTTTTGTATACGCATGACACTCCTGAAGGCGAGAATGCGACGTTCGGTGGGTTTTCGCGTTTATTTTACGAGGCGAAAAGGCGAAGTTTGGCGGGTTGTCGCGCTTTAAACAAGGCGAAAAGGCGACGGTCGGTGGGTTATCGCGTTTATTTTACAAAGCGAAAAAGCGAACTTTGGCGGGTTGTCGCGTTTTAAACAAGGCGAAAAGACGAAGTTTGGTGTGTTTTCGTGTTTATTTTACAAGGCGAAGTTTGGTGGGTTGTTGCGTTTTAAACGAGGCGAAAAGGCGACGTTCGGCGGGCTGTCGTGTTTTAAACAAGGCGAAAAGGCGAAGTTTGGTGGGTTTTCGCGTTGGGGTTTGTCATAACAACTCGAAAAGACGACACAAGTTACCGAAAAGGCGACATTTTTAAAACTCTAAAACGGATTCTTTTCTTGTTAACTTTCTCGCCTTTTCGCGTAGATAATTAAAGGCAACAACCCGCCGAACGGTGGGTTTTCATATTAGAAAAACGCAAAAAGGCGAAATGGCACAAATCAGGCAAAGTGTCTGGTTCCACGTCTTCATGTTTGGCCCATCGTCTAGCATAATGTGGTAGTGTAAATAAAATGATGATAATTTTATTTTTGTTCTGATTTTATAATTATTTGTATTTCAGCTTTAATGAAAATGAAATAAATATTTAGTTTTCAGCTTTAAAATAAGAAGGTAAATGTATACCGTCTGGCTAATTACACAAAAAGGTCATAACCTATAATTAAAATATATCATTGGTTAAAATCAAAATAAACAAGCAGCTAATGGCCAAGACAATTGCGCCAAAAAAGATTTGAGTCCTCATGTGAATCGGACTGGACATACACACATGCAGGATAGACCTATCTTTTTAACATCGACTGTAAGTTCTCTTTTCTAACTAATATTATATCTTTAAAATATAAAATGTAAAATATATAAAAGAAGCTGAATGTAACTTAATAATAATCAATTTAATATTAACAAAAATGAAAGTTTAAATGTGAGTTAAATGAGTGAAAAGCCAACCAGGCTCATTCGGTACCGCGCTCAACTCTAGATCGTGAGGTCGTGAGTTCGAGTCCAATCGGCGGCAGGTTGACTTCCTGTCTTTCGGTTGAGACAGTAAAACCTGAGGTCCCGTGTCGCAGTAGGTGTCGGCACATTAAAGAACCCTCACTGCTCAATGGCCGTAAGTGCCGGGCATAGGCCAAAATTTGAAGCCCTTCATCGGCAGTTGATGACGTCTCCATATGAGTGAAATATTCTTGAGTGAGACGTCAAACAATAATAAACAAACAAAGAAAGAAACAAATGAGTGAATGGTGAAATGAATGAGAAATGAATTTTGTTGTTTTAATTATTTAAAGTTCAAGTAATATTTAAGTTCAAATATCTAAATGTATCATATATATGATGGTGCTAAAGCAAAGTTTAATGAGAGTGTAATATTGAAATATATATATATATTACAGGTCCTGCATAATTATATAAAGGGTTCATCAATTATCATGAACATCAGGCAATGATATGAGAGACCTTATTCCATAAACAGGTGTGCATAACTTATTATTTGTTAAAATAACAATCACTGTCATTGTAAATATTGAAATAATAATCATCTTTAAACGACACAGAAAATATATATATATATATATATATATATATATATATATATATATATATATATATATATATATATATATATATATTATAATTTTGTCTTATAGAGCTTTTTGAGTATGAAAGTCGTAAATGCATCAAAGGGACATAACTTGCGTAATGTTAACGGCAACAAATTGTTTATAACAATTGAACAACTTTTTTATTGCATTGTATATTAAACAATTTCGTATCCTATATTTATGTTGTAATTTATGTTTAATCGCATTTAATTTATTGACAGGGTCGAAAATAAAATAATATCAAATATAATATCTACAATATTATTGAATAAACGACTGGTCGAACTCTTCATCATAGTTGGCATATTATTCTACAGTCCAGAACCCAATTTATCGGTGTTGCAAAATACCTGCATATACACCTGTGACAATAATACTCAACAGAATTCATAACTAAAACATAAGCATGCGTTGCTACAAATCAAGGGATAGTTAATGAAAAGGCGGTAGGACAAGCTATAGATTTTTTATTGAAAAAGGGATTCAGTACATATGGAGAAACGCAGAGCGTCTGTAAGCCGGATGGAACCAATAGCTTGATATTAGTACATGTATTTCTGTATCAACAAAAATATATACTCTTCACAAGAACAGGTTAAGCCATTTTATGGTTGATTTTTTCTCGATCTTTGTTTGTTCATTGTTGTTTAACGTCCCACTCACGTATCTTTCACTCGTATGGAGAGGTCACCAAATGCCGGTGATGGGCTTCAAATTGTGGCCTATGCTCGGTACTCATGGCCATTGAGCATTGACGGTTCTTTAACGTGTTGACACCTACTGCGACACGGTTCCGCGAGTTTTACTGTCTCAACTGAAGGACAGCAAACCAACTTCCCGCCGGCTGGACTCAAGCTCACGACCTCACGATCATGAGTCGAACGCGATACCGACTGAGCCAGGCCGGCTCTTTTTATTCTCGAAAAAATACCACACTGAGAGACTAATAGGATAGTTAATTATAAAATAAGAAAGTAGTTAATTATTCGAAATGGTAAATGCTCATGGATATGAATCTGATCGCGTGTCACTTAATTGAAAAATAATTCGTGTAGAACTTCTTTACTGCTTGATTTGTTTTAAAGCAACCAATCAAGATACGTTTAACATAATTTCAGTTGCATTCGGGCTAATTATCACCATTCAGCAGGTGGTAAAATTGTATTTGTAAACGTTCTGGAATATCATTGAAAACTATTATTGTCATTTTTTGCAGAAAATAAAGAAAATAATGCAGTTGTTTTTGCGTTCCCTGGAGGAGCTATTATTGCAACCTCCGATTACGCCGTTCACACACAGACAGGACTACGGCATGAACTTGATCAAAGTTTCCCGGACGAATGTTACACCTTGGGGCAGGAATCTCAGTCACTTCCGATATGGTATATTAGATATATGGGAAATTAAGATATAAAATGGGTAAGATATCTCTCATTATCTAACATGTGGGATACTTAAGATCTAGAGTGATATCTTATATTATTTACGGAACGTTAATATAACTGTGGAAAGATATATTTTATTATTGCATTCTGACAAATAGCAATACAAATATTAGCAAACATTTAATGACATTCAAAAATTTGTAAAATTCTGTAGAAAAAGTCATCATAATCCACAAAACTACTAATGTTATCAGCCTTCGCATTTTGAGATCTAGGAATCCAGTCAATATCTATAAAACTGTTGTTGTTGAAAGGTAGAGCTTGCTTTTCATATTCAATGAATTGAATGTTTTATGGCGTCATCAGAATGCTGGCTTCTGATTGGTCAAAATTCAAAAACGCCGCCCTTCTACATTATAGTAAAAATTATAGAGTTTTGAATAAAACCGTAACACGAATTTGTTCGTATACTTTCTTATTGAAAGTAAAAGGATAACCTGTTCACAAATCCATAGGAACTATTAAAAGGTTTAGTAAATTTCACAAATATTTCTCCACACTACACGCATGTGGCACTAACGAGTCAGACATTAATTTACTTTACCGATAACTGGTCCAAATGGTATAAATATTTCCGTAAAATGAGTCAATCGTCTCCAGTTTCCCAAGTTTATATTCAATTATGGCAAACAAAAATATGATTTACTGCAGTCTAACGTGTTTTTTGGACTTGACTGTGGACTCACGGCGGCTGAGACCGGTCGACAGGGGATGCTTACTCCTCCATGGCACCTGATCACACGTCTTGGTTTTCAGAGGTCTGTGTTTGTCCATTTTTACCGGATTTGTATCTATGTCCTGGACATTCTATTGACTTATACTTTGGTATCTGATTTTTTTTATATTATTAATAGCTTCCGTCTTAATAAAAGGGCCTGTAGACGTATGATGTTGAATATGACGCGATCTTATTAAGGGTTTGTTGTTTGATCTAGTTCCACTTGTATTACTTATTTTATTTTAATTTAGATAATTGTAGCACTGAAGATTTTATGTCATGACATAGCATGGGGACCACGTAAATGTGTAATTTCTTATCATTTTCCCGTCACAAATAAATGGCATGTGAACCGGTATACCGCCTTCAGGGATTTATATGTTATTATTTCCGCCACCTACAAGAGTTTCTTGGAAGAGGTAATACATTAATTACCTACACAGGGCGATCATTACAATGCATACCAAGTTCATTCGCTGACGCCGTCATGCACTTCGAAATAAAACAATAGAGGAACTTCATCAAACTACAACCTGCGAAGAATAAGTTTTCCATAATAGCATTTAGGTGACAGAACTGAAATCAGTATTCCGTTGTCATTTAATTGGGAAGCAACATCTCACCAAGTGTCCATGTTTTTCAAACTTTGTTTTATGTAGATATTATATCAGACTGGACTTTGCAAACTTTGGATATGATTGTAAACCTTATATGATATTTTATTTTATTTTTTTTCACAAAAACTAATTACATACATTTAATTTACTCAAAGATAGAGGTGATAACATACGGCAATACTGGCACATGTATTTGACGTGTTACTTTTAACGCTCAAGATTCGGCGTATTTAAACTGGTTGAATCAAAGTCGAATTACCTATTCATCATGGGCGGATCTAGGAACAGATGGGACCTGTCAATACTTTAGTATATTAGACATTTCTAGGTCTTGACGTCAACGTAATCGTACATGGAACACTGAAACTTTTATTGCTATTTTAGAGGGACCGTATCATAAGTTACGAATCCAATTTACTCAATACTCAAGCTCAACTTTTATTTCATGATTTTGACTACAAAATCGCTTATAAAACTTCGAATTTGAGTGAAAAGGTAACATTTTAATAATTTTACATCAGTCACATATATATTTTTGTGTCACACTTATGATATTCCTGCAAAAAATTAATAAATTAATAAATCGAGTACGGTACTCAAACTAACAAATTTTGATACATCTGAAGTTTTCTTCAAATGAGTAATAACTTCCATCATTATTTAGAACTGTTTACCATCAATATACAAACATGTTTAGTTACAGAATAAATTTTGCTTGTTTTTCCCTTAAAATCAAGAACAGTTAGTTGAACTTGAGTACTGAGTGCATTTGGTAATTTCGGGCCCTGGACGTGGAGTTTTGACCTTCAATCCGATAACCGGTATAGAAATTTAACCCAGGGTTTAAAGAAATTAAAACTGTATTAAGAGAAACCATAATATCCAATAAGACAGAAATGCACAATTTAAGCATTTTCTATTGAATGTTTTGGTAATGACTAAATTGTACTTTGAACAGAAAATTCAGAAAAACAAACACAAAATTATGAAAGACTATTCCAATAACTGCTGGCAAAAATTATATAATATCTTTTTCCACTATCCGCAAACAGGCATTTTGTGGATGAATTCGACCAAAGACAACTCTACCTGTGCATAAATTATTGGTAATATTGTAAAGATAAATACAAAATCTATTCATGGCCAAACAAAATTTAAGAAAGCGCTTTTTAGATAATGAGGTATTATTGGATATTAGGATTAATTCATTGATTGTCTTATTTATTTATTTATTTATTTATTTATTTAGCCGTTGCCCTACGTTGTAAAAAGAGATATATGTCAGTGCAGGGGTCTGGTCTGAATTACCTAAATTTAAATCCGATCTGTAGCACGTGTCTTTATATACGTTATCAGCATTGTCACAGACCGTTACAACGCGTACGTGCAATTGGTACTTTCAAGGTAAATATAGTTCATATTGTTATTTTTAATACATAAATGTATTCGATTAAAGTGAAACTGCCGGAAAAAAAATAATTTATAAAACTGATGAAAATTATACATACCAGGCTCCATTTTACGTGAAAAATTAACACGTGACATTGTTCTTTTGTATAATGTCCGATGTTAAAGTAAAGTTACACATGAACGACCAAAAAGACCATATCTAGTTACAGCGGTGGGTTTTTATATCGGCAGAATGGGTTCGATCTTTAGTCAGACTGAGGCTGCACAAGAAAAGTAACAAATGACTCTTCAATTGAATAATTTACATATTTACACACACACACACACACACACACACACACATATATATATATATATATATATATATATATATATATATATATATATATATATGTGTGTGTGTGTGTGTGTGTATGTATATATATATATATATATATATATATATATATATATATATATATATATATATATATATATATGTGTGTGTGTGTGTGTGTGTGTGTGTGTGTGTGTGTGTGTGTGTGTAGCCATAGTGATACCTATTAAAATGATGTCGATATGAGTATGAGCACATATTCAGCGTAATTTTCCCTACAAGTGCCTTTCTCCCTTTAGTTCAGATTTACTCATATTTTCAACACACGATCAAAGCTAGTTCTTCTCCCCAGCAGCAGCAAGAATGTCAATAAATTTTCTATAACTACAAAAACAAATTCACCGCCGTGCCTTATAAAAGTAACTGTTTTATGTCATCATGACTTTTGATTGGTCAAAATAAGCACCCACTCTCTTTTACCAATTTAGGAACTTCGGCGCTTATTGAGTCGAATACGGTATTAATAGTAAGAGTAAAATGATGTATTCATTTTCTTTTTAGAGATGGAGGGAGTAAATTTGCAAGCCATTGTGCCCGTCCTATGTTAAGACCACCTGATAAATATTCCCTTGTTGTTTTGCTACAAGTTATAAATATGATAACCTGTGTACCTCCAGATTCACTATGTAACCTACGACACCGATTGTTTAGTTCATTGGATAATAATTGACAAGGCCGAAATGCTTTCCAGTTGCTCAGCCGTCACCCTCAGGAATCTTTTCAAGTTACTGGTGAAGTCTTGCTATCTCTGTTATGGTTAAGATCATATCTAAGTTATACACAGCCTTGTCATTTCTTTTTATGTTTCTGTGTCATGTTAACTATCGGGAAAGAAATCGATTCTCTCCTTCCCATAATGCATGTAAAAATATATGAACGCCATCAAGGGACCGTCAATAGCTCAATGGGTTAATCTTCGAGGGCACTGGTTAAGACTTCACTGATGCAGTTGCAGCTATTGATGGCACGTCCCATCATATCTACAGGCCACAGGTAAAAGCTTAACAATTATATTACAGTGGACACAGACATCACCACTGCATACATAGTGTTATTATAATTGATAATTTAAATAATTTACGCCATATAAACAGCGGTCTTCTTTGACATGCAAGCGATTCCCATGTCTTTAATTCAATACCATCTATTGGGCCTAATCAGTTATTGTCTTTCCCACAAGACTGTCTCATACTCGGCGACAAGATAGATCCAAATTAATTCCCCATCTTAACACCTTTTAAAGTTAATGAAATTGCTCGAAAGCCACCACATCAGCATCGAGCTTGTAGAAAATTGAATAGAGTAATAAGCAAGTAATAAGTAATACGCAAGTATAGAGTGAACGTGGAACATGTTATTAGAGAGGTTAAAATTTATAGAGCAATCGGTGCTCTATGGCGTCATCCCACATATAACTCTATGGCGTCACCCCATACATAAAATACGCCAAACTGTTAATATATGCGCAGCACTGGCATTCAGGAGAAAACATTTTTAATGTGATTTAGTGGCCTATATAATGTTTATGACACTTACTAATCGCCGTAATTGTTTCCCTCTCCTCCAGGTAATATTGGAGGCATTGTATTGTATACAATTTATCCAACGTTCAATGGTTTTATGAGACAACCCTTCCCTAGTCCGTTTCAGTATACGCTTTCCAATTTCGAACACGCGAAGATTTGGAAATGTCTATTAGGAGATACTGTAACATAAGTAAAAATGAAATAATTTGCTTTTATCGTCGTTTACAATCACTTAAATGGAAAATTATTAGAATTAGTCAATGTGCTACAATAAAAAAAAGCGATGAATTAGGTTTTCCTATTGTCAATTTTCCACATTCACAATGTTATCAACAGCATGATATGGCGTATTATCTCGCCGATGATCAGGTTTGCCAGTGTGTGTTCAATGCCAACCTTTCTACTAATAAGTTATTGTTACAAGGATATCAGAAATCGCGTTTAAGGGGGAGAAGGGTACCCTGGGGGTGTACATAAACTTTTTATAATTTTTTTCTTATTTTTGCATACTAATTCATTATGAATGTATGAATTAAAAGACTGGTTAACAATCATTTAGATTCTATAAAAACAAAAACTTTGTGTATAGGGAAGAAGTAACGCTTTGAAATATGCCAAAATTGAGCATTTTAAACAAAAATCCATTAAGGGAAGACAGTACCATCATTTGACCTTGAGTGTGATCTTGAAGGTGCTTTCTCATCGCCAATGAATATTCCGATGGCTCCTTTGATACAGGGTGGATGCTGTGTGCTAAACACGATGTACCGGAAACATGTTCAAGGATTTAACAACCACGCTTGAACCTATCTATATGGAATGTGCAATCATTGTAAAGTGAAGTGTAAATTTAGCACAGGTACTCGGTTCCAATGAAAATACGTTTGCTTGTTTCTTTTGCTAAACCGATTTTTAGTTTTTCGGGTATCCCGTAACTAATTTTCTGAAAATCAGAAAAAGTATTCATTTTTAAATGTGTGCATGATATTGTTGTCCAGGATTTGGGTTTCGTATAACCGTTTATTACGTGTTTAATCGTTAGTCATATACTAAACAGACCCCGAGAGGATTCCATGTAACATTTGTAAACGGTTGTGGCATGCTAGTTGGGGACGCTGATTCCTTTGGGATACCTGGACCCATCCTGTTTGGAATTCGAAATTGTTCTTCGTGTTGGGACCATTTGTATATCCAATCTGTCGCGTTATAATCGACTTGGAGTTTCGATTCTACATTTATATCGAGAATTGTCAGATATTCCAGAATATGGTTTTGTTTTATTCCAACACAAAATAAACAGAGTAACAATCCATCTTTTGATAATACTGACAACATTGGCTCATTAAGTCTACATTTGTTCAGTTACTCGGTGGCAGCCATTTTTTTCATGTTGTAGAGGATCCGGTTAAAATGTTCCAAGGAAGAAAACCAGGAAACAACTCAGACAAATTTTCACAACTAAATTTGCAAAGTTTCTCACAAAATCAGCTTAATTTCTAGTGGGACTTTAATCCAATTTGACTTAAGGTGCAAGATTTAATGGTTTTTAAGTGCGATGTTCTAACAACCATGGCGGCCCATTCCATTAAACAATTTGGTTCTCATTCAGACAGATAAATGAAACAAAGTTGTTGTATTGATTCTTATCCCATGCTTTGCATACACGTGTTCAACTTGAAAACTTAAAAATACAATCAAAGTATATTCTTCATTTAGAAGTGGAGCCGTCCTGGCTCAGTCGGTAGCGCGCTCGACTCTTGATCGTGAGGTCGTGAGTTCAAGTCCCTCCGGCGACAGGTTGGCTTCCTGTCTTTCGGATGAGACAGTAAAAACTGGAGGTCCCGTGTCACAGTAAGTGTCGGCACGTTAAAGAACCCTCACTGCTCAATGGCCGTAAATGCCGAGCATAGGCCAAAATTTGAAACCCTTCACCAGCATTTTGTGACGTCTCCATATAAGTGAAATATTCTTTAGTCACGAAGTTTTTAATCTTTTATGTACATTACAAAATGTATTACGATGTAAAAAATGCAGGTATTAAAAAGCTAAATGAGTTGAAATTCAGAATGCTTGAATATTTATGAACTCCAGAAGTAATGAATATTGAATTAACGCTGTCGAAATCGGTCCCTGTTTTATATTAATTATTTATCAGATTGGCAAATAAAGGGGAACAAGTGATGCCCATTGAAATGCAGTGGTATGATAAAAGCCGCAAACTTTTTCAGTTATAAATTTAAAGAACCTGTGTTTCGTGTTAGACAATATATTAAGTGTTTTAAATGCCAAAAACGAGTTGCATTTCTTAAATACAAGTTTTAGAGCGTATAACATTTCAAATACTTATTACTTATTAATATATATTCCTAATACACATACTCATCAATGTTGGATGTTCGTTTAATCGTGTTTTTCGTATTTTGTCTATGCCCAAGGCTATTGATAACGCCATTCAAACAGGAAATTACTCGGAGGTACATTGAATATTTTACATTACTTTTTATCATGTATATATATGAAATTCGAAGTGGAATTCGGCGAGGGGTAGAGGATTCGGCAGTAAGCTCCCGAGATAAATTTTGGAATTATCCATGTAATCGGAAGCCCGATGAGGTATTCTCTATCATGCAGAAACAAAAACACCGTTTCCCTTTCGTCCTAAATTAATATACAGTCATGGGTCATAAATATCCATTGCGCACGTGTGTGTGTGTGTGTGTTTATGTGTACTCTCACTCTCTCTCTCTCTCTCTCTGTGCTTGTATGCGTGTGTTATCCTAGTCAGTTATACAAAGCTGATTTTTTCATTTTACATACCCGCTTCTGCACTGTGGATGATAATTTTAAATGAAATTTGGAAGCCAAATCTATTTGCCGTAAAAATTAATTTAATTGATGTTACATGGAAATATTCTCCTTGGTATTCTTTATTAATTCATAAGCTTTTAACACCAACTTAATGTTGCTACCAAAACAGCAATAAAAATGCAAAACATGTGCAATTGTTGTTAAAATGGCTTGGTATATTAAATTTTCTGTTTAAAAAAACTCCACTAATGTCAATTGTCATTCACTTCCGTATTTGGTTCTTTAGTTTAATGTGCAACGTGAAATACTTGTTTTTTTTCCAAATTTATGTATTCATGTTATTGACAAATTCGGGAAATAAAAAGCAGCGATATTGTTTTTAGTGAAATATATATATATATATATATATATATATATATATATATATATATATATATATATATATATATATATATATATATACGTAATACCATAGTATGTCTTATCAGGACACAATGCTGTTATGAGTTATTCCCGATGCGCGATTGTTTTAGGAATGAGAAAAACATGAAAATTACAATCTGTGAAATTAAACTACTGTACTGGAAATAAACTATCATTCACGTATTGTTTCTGATAGAAATTTTAAATTAATTCTATGTCTTAAGTATAAAATATTCATATTTGTTTAGGCGAGTGCTAAATGAGTACTGCATTTTACGACACAACATGATAGGCAGAATGTTTGTCATGGCGAGAGCTACATGATCACTCAAAATTAAGACACGTGGTAACTTGATCCGTAGCTTCCAGTGCCACCTACAAAAGTCACAAAGTAGATAGGATTAAAATGACGCCCTATAGCACTCATGGATGGTGACCTCCTAATTAAGAGGCCCAATATTTTATAATTATATCTGTATTTGTGTTTAATGTATGATTTCTTTATGCAGATAGTATCATTAGTAATCCAAGGTGCATAGAGAATGTGTAAATGTTATATACTATATATATATATATATATATATATATATATATATATATATATATATATATATATATATATATATATATATATATATATATATATATATATATATATGTATGTATGTATGTATGTGTGTGTGTATGTATGTATGTGTGTGTGTATGTATGTATGTATGTATTTATGTGTGTATGTATGTATGTATGTATGTGTGTGTGTATGTATGTATGTATGTGTGTGAGTGTGCGTGTATGTATATGTATGTATGTATGTATGTATGTATGTATGTATGTATGTATGTGTGTATGTATGTATGTGTGTATGTATGTATGTGTGCGTATGTGTGTGTATGTATGTATGTATATGTGTGTATGTATGTATGTGTATATATGTATGTATGTATGTATGTGTGTATGTATGTTTGTGTGTATGTATGTATGTATGTGTGTATGTATGTATGTGTGTGTGTGTGTGTGTGTATGTATGTATGTATGTATGTGTGTGTATGTATGTATGTATGTATGTGTGTGTATGTATGTATGTATGTATGTATGTATGTATGTATGTATGTATGTATGTATGTATGTATGTATGTGTGTGTATGAATGTATGTATGTATGTGTGTGTATGTAAATATGCATGTATGTGTGTATGTATGCATGCATGTATGTATCCACCTTTGTGTTCACCAAAGATATAGCAATTGTCTGCAGAACACTCTTCATTTAAATACATTTCCTTGTTTACTTTTACGATGGAAAAGTTAGTGTGCCTTAATCTTTACATAATTTGACATATTCTGTCCAAAGGGAGGTAAGATTATAATAATCCAAAACACAGATCTTTCACGCGAACAATTTTTAAATGCAAAAGATTAATGCTGGTCTCATGCCTACTGTATACTTATATATTTTATTGTCGCCCTATGAATTTCGCCCTGTTTTAAATTCGCCCAGACTCGTTAAAATTCCAATGAAATAGTTACTGTTTTGAATTCGGCCAATTTTGATTTCGCTCACTGACGATGAGGGCGACAACTTCCCTGTATGTAGTACAGTTAAACCTGTATATAGGGGCCACCGAAGACACCGGGACCTTAATATATGTTGACCTCTATGTGCAGGTGACCCTTTATACACAGGTTCCATTCAGTTGAAGTATGCAGTCAAGGGACTGTAAAAAAACTGACCTTTATAGACAGGTAATCCTTATATAGAGGTGGCCGCAATGACAGGTTTTACTGTACATCATTTTGGCACTAAAAATATCCATGCTAAACATTGGTTTTAAATAAATCGCAAAAATATAAATTAGGGTTTACAACTGCACAACACATACATTTTACTTTGTCTGGTATTTTTTAAACAACTGCAACTATTTTTACAGGGGTTTTACTTAAATCTCAGTGGATATTTCAGGACTTCACAAATCCTCCCATTAAAACTTTTAGTGATCTCTCACAGATACTGATATTTGTTAAGATAATAAGTTAATATACCAAAGTATAAACCTTTAGAATTTCCAAGACATAGGTACAAGTCTGGTACAAAATGGACAAACACGGACTTCTTAAAATCCAGAGATGGTACCAGGTACCATGAAAGAGTAAGTATCCCCTGTCGACCGGTCATACCCGCCGTGAGTCCACAATCAAATAAGAACCAAATGCGTATGGAACGAATTCTCGTCATAATTGGTTTCAACGACCGCCATCGAACAGGTAACTCAACATTTCACTTTACAACTTCCATATATTCCTCGTATTTCTGAAGCGATGTAAATCAAAAGGGAATTAAAAGAAATAAAGAACTATTAGAAAACATAAAGCTTTTCTCATACACTGTTGAAAATGTGACTGTTTCGCTCTATACACGAAAAACAAGCATATATACAAATATATACTCTTAATGTTATTGTTCACTAACTCTTGATCGGCAAACTGTCGATATTCCATTTAACCCAAACCGTGTCCCTTTCAAGACCCAAACTGATCCTTAATTTAGACAAAACAGATATCTGTTGATGTTATCACATTTGATTAAGAAGTAAAAATGAAAGTGCCAAAGGTTAATCGAAATTCCAAGTCCAATATAACACGGTAAATTAGATATACATATGGTGTCGACATAAAGGGCAATTGCGAATCCATAACGGGATAAGACCAGGCGTCCGGATAGAGTCAACATCCTGTGACAACATCCCACACCCGTCCCACAAATGTTACATGGAAACCTCTCGAGTTCTGTGAAAATGTCACATTCGGTGAAAATGCCATCAGTTAGTTTACGATATGATTGGCGAATAAGAGTTTTCGTATGTGGTCATGTATCGACCATAAATCTGTATGAATTTAATATTTAACAAATGATCCAATATGCCAGCGCGTGTTCAACATATGAACATTTCATATAGAGGAAACCCACTCACTGAAACATTATTGACACAGGGATATCGATAATCGCATTTAATGTCAAAGTTCCACAATTTTTACGGACGGTAATATTCTCGTTTGCGATTACCCTGTTTCACTAGGTAAAATGTTGAGTTACCTGTTCGATGGCGGTTGTTAAAACGTCTGTACCATTTGTGACAAGGATTTTGATCCTTACATATTTCATTTTGATTGGACGTTGGACTCACGGCGGGTGTGACTGGTCTACAGGGGATGCTAACTCCTCCATGACACCTGATCCCACTTCTTGATTTCAAGAGGTCCGTATTTCTCCATTTTTTACCAGATTTGTACCTATACCTGGACATCCTTAAGATTGATCCTTTCTTGATCTGAGATTATTTATATATTAAAGTTTATCTCTAGTTGACTCCGCTTTCTCTTTTAACATTTTGTTCAATTGACACAAAGACAAATGTCTGACACAACACTGCCTATTTGCTTTTTGACGTTATTCGATTGTGCTGTCATAATCACACATATGTTTGACGGGCTATTTATTTGTGACGTCATAATGGGAAATGAGCCAAAAAGTGCCGTGTTTAGCATTTGATAATAGACTAGTGATGCATGTATACCTTATATTTCCAATATACGAGTCTCTTATTCAAGTTCCGCTAAGAAATTCTATAGCAGTATTAAAAATTTTATAACTAACTTCTGATTATCAAATTGATAGTGTTTTATGTAAATTATGTAGCTTACACCTCAACACCAATTGCAATTACATCGATGTGGAGTTTTATTTTGTTCTATTATTACACACATTACTACATATCTATCTATCTGTCTATCTATATTTCCACACACATACATATATATGTATATATATAAGACAGTGAAATATATATACATATTAATTTTTTTAATTAAATTTTTCATCACATAAAAATCTTTATTTTTCACTCTTATTTTCACTGTTATTTTCACTGATTTTACTGTATTTTGATTGACTTGATGAAAAATATCAATTTTTTCATTAAGCCAATTATAATACAGTGCCAGGCCACTAATGAAAACCCGGATAATTAATCCTATCTATAATGTAATGATGTATTTTAATTAAAACCTTGTTTGTTTGCATTTCACAAGCCGTAGGGTAGACTTATTCAGAACATCAGGTAGATTTTATCTACGACCTGACAATTGTTTTTGAATAATATAAAAACCTCAGATACCAAAGTGTAAATCAATAGAATGTCCAGGACATAGATACAAATCCGATAAAAAATGGACAAACACGGACCTCTGGAAACCAAAAGGTGGGATCAGGTGCCATGGAGGAGTAAGAATCCCCTGTCGACCGGTCACATCCGCCGTGAGTCCACAGTCAAGTCCAGTGAAACACATGAGGAGTGTATCCTCGTCACAATTAGTACAGACGTCTCACCAATCGCCAACGAATAGGCAACTCAACATTTCACTTAGTGAAACAGAGTAGTCGCAAACGACACTATTATACCGACCGTAAAACTTGCGGAACGTTGACATTAAACGTGGTTTTCGATATCCCTGTGTCAATAATTTGTCAGTGAGTAGTATACCTCTGTATATGAAATCTTCATATGTTGTGCACGCCCTTGCATATCGAATCATTTGTGAAATATAAACTCCATATGCAGGTGACTTAGGTATATTACTACTTAAATGTGAAAAATTTACGATGGGAAAG
Source organism: Atrina japonica (assembly GCA_030159075.1). Taxonomy (NCBI): domain Eukaryota; kingdom Metazoa; phylum Mollusca; class Bivalvia; order Pterioida; family Pinnidae; genus Atrina; species Atrina japonica. Next base: position 14,850 of record BROG01001291.1, on the reverse strand, counting down.
CCGAAATCGTCGCGTTTATCGTATAGCTTCGTTGCTAATTTCCCGTCTGTGTTTATATTAATAAAATATCTAAGTATGAACCGTGTGTGCTTGACTCTGTTGTATCTTTAATTTCTAGTTCGCTGGGATATATCGCATTTACATATGTATGAAAATTGTCATTATTAATTGACAAAACGTCGTCGATATATCTAAATGTCAAATTCAAAGACACCGCTAGCTTTTTCTTCTTTTGACTCAGCAGTTCCTGAATGAAGTCTGCTTCGTATGAATAAAGGAACAGGTCGGCAAATAAAGGAGCACAATTGGTTCCCATGGGAATGCCGACAGTTTGTTGAAAGACCACTTCTCCGAACATTACAAATATATTGTCTATTAGAAATTCCAGCATGTTTTTTATATCAACTTCAGTATATTTTATGTGTAGAATCAGAGTGGTGTTTGACAAAATAAGTATCCTGATAGCCAATCACTAGATATTTAAATTTTCGGGTACCACCTTTTGTAAAAAAGCAGTTGTGTATGATGCTGAAAAGTCTTTCTTTTAATTTTTCATGTGTAATAGTAGTGTAAAGATTAGAGAAGTCATAAGTTTTGATGCTGTGAATTCGAGAAAAATTGTGTGCCTTCAAATTTTTCTAAAAGCTGTTTAGAATTTTTAAGTATCCACATTTGATTTACACCGCTTCTGGAATAAGCAACTGTACAGTATTGTTGAAGTTTCTCCTTAACGGCTGTCAATATCTTGGTAAGAAGTAAAGATAAAGGTTTGGTAGAACATTTGCTGGATCCTGCTATGTATCTTTGCTTATATGGGGTTTTATGAAGTTAAGGTATCCAATATAAATATGGCAGCTCGAAATCGGTTTCCGTTGTAGGTATATCAAATGAGCGTAATACGGATACGTGATTTTGAAGGATCTCGTCCTTTGAAAGTGAGCTACGTGTATATATAGAATTACCAAAATTCATATTAAACCCAAGTTTTTCTAATAAACAATTATAGTAATGTGCCTTACAAATAAAAACTATATTATTTGAGGCTTTGTCTGCTGGTACCAGGACATCATAAACATAATACCAAAGTTATAATGCTCAAGACGATATCGTTTCTGTCAATTAGACTTCATCAGTTGAGCTCCAATTTGAAAATTATCTAAAGATAAAATGGTATCATACAAGTCCAAATAATATTTCTAAAAGTAAAGCCGAAATCCGTCTAAGAGAAACCACGATATATATATATATATATATATATATATATATATATATATATATATATATATATATATATATATATATATATATATATATATATATATATATATATATATATATATATATATAGGCCAAGTATAAATCCAACTAAATACGTAAGACTGTCAATGAAGTGATCTGAAGCAGCTGTGTTTAGATGATTCAGTCTGCATATTAACGTTGATTGACCATAGCTAATTCTTTAACATTGTTTGACACAGCAAGTAAATCCACAGGATAGCTATTTCAGGATATTGTCTGTCAGTTTTTGACCGAAAGTTCCAACAGTTGTCATATCTATACTTTGACATATCAATGACTGCTAATTGTGAAGGTACCGTGTCTGTGGTTAGAGCCATTATTGAATATATCAAAGCAGTGACGAACAAATTTATTACTTTTACAGTACATTTGCTTTTTTAGCGTTTTATTGCAAAAAAAAAAACGAATTCGCAACTTAGGTATCAGGTAGCATAGGGGTTTTCCATATATCATGTTAATAATTTTTTTACTTGTGTCTCTGTGTACTGACTAATGGCTGAACTATACATTTTAACACATTAGCTAGCTATTTTATTTAGCATAAAACAGCAGTTATTTTTTTTTTAGTGTAATAAAATTAAAGTTGTAAATTACGACACCCGAAAGTTGATGACATTTTTGTTATCGTTTCTAATGCAGTTGACTTACAAATTATCTTTGGACTCATTTTAAGGTGCTCTCAATGCACTATCGTGCGACTATGCTGAAAGGAAATGAAACTGAATAGATCCTTGCGGAATAAAACTGTAATGAACTTTAGTAAAAAAATGATTTACTTATATTTTTTGTTGTTGTTGAAAATATAATTATATAGAAAAGTAGAATTTACTCTTTTTGTTAAGTGATCTAATGGCGACAGGTGATATAGGCTGCCTAATCAGTACACATAATTACTCCGATTTCTTCTAGGACAACATTTTTGGCTATCATGGGTGAAATCACGTGACATGTAAACGTCACGTGAGAACCAACATATCACAATCGCGTTCTGTCTTCTGTCAGATCAGAATCAGAAATTTGAAAAAGAAGAATGCACAGAAATATTAATTTTTATTGCAAAATAGTTTGCCGATCACAGGCGTTCTGATAATGATGATAAGCATTACGCAGTGCAAAAATCCTGTGGAAAAAACATGAATGGATTACCTTTCACGTATTAAAATGATATATGTCGAAAGTACGCATTGCTGTATCACATCTGGATATAGTAGAGGTAATCCAGGTATAGATCAGAAGCCAACACTAAATGATTGCGTGATGATTTTTTATTTTTTAATGGTGCCCGGGAAGAGACCATCGGCCTTCAACAAGTACACTGACAAACATTCTAACAAAAATCAACTTAGGTTCCAGCGGGACTCGAACCTGCACTGACAGGAAGTGAGAGACTTCATGTTACAAAGCGCGATGCTCTAATCACTCCATCACACAGGCTCCCACGTTATATATACTATCAATGTGACGCATATTGTGTTATTACACCTTATAAATACAAATGTCTTCATGATTTGTTGATTACATGGCCAGATTGCAAAACATCATTTAACGTTGGAGCACGCGCCACAGGGAACGGAAAACAGAATATTAACATGGACTACATGCCCCTTTGGGAACCTCGCTACTATGTCAATTAGAGTTATTGTTCTTCATAGTAGAAATAAAAACATCACACAATATTACCCTGGACCACATGCCCCTTTGGAGACCTCGCTATTATGTCAATTAGAGTTATCGTTCTTCATAGTAGAAATAAAAACATCACAGAATATTACCCTGGACCGCATGCCCCTTTGGGAACCTCGATATTATGTCAATTATAGTTATCGTTGTAGAAATAAAAAACATCGACAACAATAGTAGACGATTGGAAACATTTTCATCTAATAAATAAAGGTGAACATAAATAGTTTTATTATTAAATATTGATACTGTTAATCAACTTGGCGTTTTATAAACAGTGAATTGAAGTCGTTATAATAAACAATTTATATCACTAGTTGTAGGGGCGACCTCGGGGAAATATGATTGCTTTAGGTAAACATGCCTCCATATCACCTTCCAACTAGGGAATAAATGTTTATTACCATGCTAGGGAAAGGGCATTAATAATGGCAGAGAAAATTATTGTAAATTCTGCAAGTGAAATAAAATGTGTTAAACTTAAACTAAATTATATTATTTGTTGTCATTGTCAAAATATATGGCAACTACTTAAAATGAAGACATGATATTTGAAAATTGGATACTTGGTCATAGATACAAAATGAACTTTAGATTTCAGATACAGACAAATTATTGTTAAATTGATATATATATATATATATAAATAAATATATATATATATATATATATATATATATATATATATATATATATATATATATATATATATATATATTTCCTGTCCAAAGTAGGCCTACCGAGGTTGTTGCAGATTCAAGCAGTCTGCAAATGAAACCGAAACATTGGTGTGGTAACCAATCAATCAAGTTAAAGTCTGTTGCCCAGCAGAATTGTTCTACACAAGAACCGTTTTTATGATTTTATTTTAAACTTTTGAAAATACATAAAAACCATTTAAATGGAACATGAAGTGGCCACCTAGATCTATTTCGCTATTTTTTTTCGTTATGGAATAAACACAGATGTTTGAGCAAAATGTCAAAAATGGCACTTTCATCACCACAAATGTCCAAAACTAGATTATTTCCACATATAATGCATATATTCAGACCTAAATCGTATTGACGTTAAAAACTCAAATTCTGTCGAACAGTTTCCCAATTCCCAAGATGCTACAATGTGCTACTAAAACGGCTCTTGGCCCATTTAGCATTCCTCTCCAACAGAAACTTTGACACAACCCCATCAAATTTTATTGTATGTCAAATTTCTTTAACCACGTAAAAAAGGGGTTCTATATATTAAATTTGCACACGGTAAACGTGTTTCTATTTAGATTGTAAGCCACTTGTATTCATATGACAAAAAGTATGTAATACAGACTGTTCTGCACATTGCTCTAAACCATCGTGGTGAAATGAAAATTTGAAGATTTACCAAGAGTACCAGGTCCAATCTTGTGGATGGGTTTACGTAGTAAATATTTTGTAGTTACGTATTGTGCAAGCGAATTTATTTTACGTAAGATAATGGTTCCAGATATGAATGCCTTTGATAAAATCACGAAAAACCTTGTCCTACATGCACCCAAATGCACTATGATTTCATGCTTCTTTCGTCATATATATAATATAGTTACCTGGCGTTGACAAAACGCTCTATTCAATTTAGTGGTCTTTCGTTTGTAATGGATTAACAAGTTTTAGTTTTAGGAGACCACTTATTTTATTCTAGCTATGAATCAAACACCAACGGGAATATACATTTTTATTCGTTACAATTTTGTCACGTGACATACAATATTGATGAATTGTTTGCTTGTTTCGATATTAGTTAATTTGTTTGTTTGACAGAAAATATCGTATTAGGCAAATATATCTTTAGTTGATTAATAATTGAAATTACTTTATAAGAAATTTTATTTTTTATATCATATCTATATATTATATTCTAGATATTAAAAGCGATATACTCAATGTCAAAGAGGGTGGTTTCCGAATACGTTCTATAGTGATTTAGGAAAATATCAGTTTTTAAGACCAATTGTTTTGAGAAATCACCAGGTTGTTTGGTGTTATTTAACATATTTTGACACATTATGGTTCCCTGTATAAAATGTCCTATGGAAATTCTAATGTAGAAAGTAGTCGAATTATAAACATAAAACGAAATTTTATTTTGCAAAAAAGGTCAAACTATATTCCCAAGACGATCTTTTCTGTCATTAAAATACTGTCATTTGGGCTCGACATTTAGATGCTAGGTTCCGGAAGAGAAATAGGGATCAAACAATACCAAACACTAAAGTTGATTTTACGGTAAAATCTGTCTAAGAGAAACTACTATAAAACGATGACTGTTATTGTTTTCAGGAATTTAGAATTCAACCGTCGGTCGGTGTTATCAATACGAAATATCATTTTAGTACAGGATAACCAGCTGATTGATACTTTAATACCAGTTACTGGGTTTAAATAAAATACCTTGACTGGGAATAATGCGATGTTAGCTATTGTTCCGTCATGTGCACGCAAGTTTAACCAATACCCTGCTATACCATAGATACACCAGGTAGGGACGATTTTTCAATAATGGTGTTGGTGGAACATTTATAAAAATGAAACATCTTGCTTTCCGACATTAGGCACATAATAAATCATCTAACACCGGATTTTATTAAATTGATGCACTTTATCAGCGATACATAGTCTTTAAATATCGCTTATTTTATTATACGATTTTATTTTTATGTTGCTCAGAACGGCATCGATGGGAAGGGCCGAAATGGATTTACAGTATTTATTTATTAATGCTGCCAAGGCTCAAAACGTCTGTTAATGAAATACTTATCATTTATGACGGACATCGCATTTTATTAACATTTGAAATGTTTCATTCTTAGGATCTATATTATCCGCAGTAAATGCAACATGCATGTCGTCGTATTTCCGGTTTCTACCGGTTTTCTGCTGAAATGTTTCGAATAATTACCGAAATTATGTAAATGTTACCAGCTATACAGGGTTACTGGTCAGCTATTCACTAGATACCTCCTGGTATCTATGGGATAGCCTATTTGTAACCTGAATACCTACATACCTACCTATATTCAGAGTTACTGCAACTTAATTTATATATACCCGAGGTTCAGTGAAATACTTCGCTCTAACCCTGTATACTCTGCAGGAAATCTAAGATACAGAGTTGTTAACCAAAATTTTGGCAACCCAATTACAATTCATATATAGCCGATAAGCCAATCAAAACAGCTGTTACATTCTGATATTCTGAGATACAGAGATACAAAATCTTCCCTCATAATAAAATATTTAACACCGAATTTTATTAGACTGATGCATTTTATCAGTGATAGCCTTTTAAATAACGCTTATTTATTATATGTCTATGATTTTATTTTTATGATGCCCAAAACGGCACCAATAGGGGGCGCCAAAATGGAATTTTCAACACTGGCAAGGTTCAAAACTTCAGTTAAAGAAATACACGTACTTATCATTTGTGACGGACATCACATGTTATTAACATTTACAATGTTTCATACTTAGGCTCTATTATGTCCACAGAAAATGAAATGAATGTTTTGATAGCGGTGAGTAGAGTTCCGAAAATGAGAACTCGGTCGTAGAGATACATGTGATGGGCGATGCATGTAGATAAATACAAGTATATATAAAGCATAAATATTTCAATGTGCAGGTGGTGGAGGTGACCCCAATCGAATTCTTCTATTATTTCATTTTATTTGTTTCATCGTGTAGAATATTTTCCATTCTTCAGATTCAGCATACATTTTTTAATTTTTCTGCATTAAAATTGACAAATGATATCCAATGTCGAATGTCACGATCATAAGTAACCTCTGACCTCTTGATCTTTTGACCTTTTGACCATGAGCGTACCACCACTTGTAATATAAAAAATCTCAGATATCAAAGTATAAACCAATAGAATGTCCATGACATAGATACAAATCCGGTAGAAATGGAAAAAACGCGGACCTCTTGAAACTAGGAGGTGGGATCAGGTGCCATGGAGGAGTAAGCATCCGCCGTGAGTCGACAGTCAAATCCAATGAAATACGTGAAGAGTGAATCCTCGTCACAATTAGTACAGACGTCTCAACAACCGCCAACGAATAGCATCTCAACATTTCACTTAGTGAAATAGAGTAATCGCAAACAAGACTATTATACCGACCGTAAAATTTGTGGAACGTTGACATAAAACGCGGTTTTCGATATCTTTGTGTCAACAATTTGTCAGTGAGTATAATCAATCTTACATCCTCCTCAGTTGTAGTCAGTACATTGTCTGCCTCTTCAGTTGTAGTCAATACATTGTCTGAATCCTCAGTGTAGTCAGTACATTTTCTGCCTCCTCAGCTGTACTCTATAAATTGTACACCTGCTCAGCCGTAGTAAATACATTTTCTTCCTCCTCAGCTGTACTCTGTACATTGTACACCTCCTAAGCTGTAGTCAGTACATTGTCCGCCTCCTCAGTCGTAGTCAGTCAGTCAGTCAGGCCTAGCACTGATTTAGGTCCCGAAATATGGTTGCCCTGCTCGCCTCAATAGGGCGTTAAGCAGCAGTATCTTTATATATGGACTGGCGAGTGTGATCGACCTACAGATAAGTCAGTTATATATATATATATATATATATATATATATATATATATATATATATATATATATATATATATATATATATATATATTATTACTATATTTTAACAGTGACTTCATTCATCACTACTAATGTTTCATGGCTTTTAACATATAAACAATCAGCAAATACATATACTATCGTTCGCATTCTCACACACTGACTGGTTTGTATATATCAGACAGACAATAACATATGCAGACACTGATTCAAATAAGAGTTAAGGAATTTCATCTTACTTCAAAATCATCTTTTTTTCCCTTATTAACAAAAATCTGTTTTTCTACTTTTTGGTAATATTTTAAATATTGAATAAATTCATTGAAAATTGGTATGTTCTTTTTTATACGTTGTTGATGTATATAAAAGTTTAGATGAATGCTAATAAGGTTCTGTAAATAAGATATATTAACATTGCCAAAAATAATGTCTCTGTGAGTAATAACCGGAATTTGTTGCGACTTCTCACTCATCCACTCTTTCAAATTCAACCAAAGGTTACTTGAAAATCTACAGCCCCCAAAAAGATGTAAAACAGTTTCTTTTTCTTGCTTACAGAAAGTGAACAAATCTGATTCATTTTTTAAAAATTTTATTTAAGTATGAGTTGTTGCTAGTATTCTGTTTATTAATCGATATTGTAACCAATGTAATTTTGACTCCTTAGTCACTTTGAATGGAATAATGTAAGTTTTTTTCCCACCAATTACAGTCTATATTTAGGTTCAGAATATTTTCTCATTTAGTTTCATGTTTTTGGTTTTTCTTTTGCTACAGAAAAAATGACTATGTATATTTTGACAGCCTTTACTCTATGACAAAATGACATTTAGGTATTTTGGAATTATAGGCCTTTGAACAAAATTGTACTCCTGAGTAGTTATAGTATTATTTTTCATGAAATATTTTATTTTTCTAATAATGCTTGCATGGGTAAGGAAATCAACATTTAAATCAATTTTTTTATTAAAACTTTCAACATTTAAAAATTCAATTTCATTTTGAAAATCATTAATGAATGATATTCCTTTACTAAACCAACTGGGAATGAAAATTTTCTTTCTATCAAATTTCAGAAAATCATTTTACCAAATAGGAGAAACTAAAATGTTTTCCTTTACAGTATTTTTGAATTCCAATAAAGATTAAAAAAACATCCTTCAAAAAAGGATTTATCTATTTTAATTTTCTCGTAATGTAATTACAACCTAAGATATGATCAAATGAGAATGCATCTGGAAGAGTATCGTTTAATAAGTTTTTCCATGAAGAATTGGTCGTTTTAAATTTTCTGATCCATGTAACTTTTAGACTTTGATAAAAATATTCAAATTGACCATTTTTAAGCCTTTATTACAATACTCTCTAGTTATATATTTTCTAGATATCCTATTGATCTTAGAGTTCCATATATACTTAAAGAACATTGTATTTATTTCAGAAATTATTTTTTGATCAGGGTTTTGTAATTCCACAAACAATCAGTTTTCTTATAGAATCTACATTGTTTTTGTAATTTATAAAAATTATGTTTTCCAAATCTACCAAGAATGTAATTCCAAGAAAAGTAAAAGGATCCTGTGACCATACAATATCATACTTGGAGGCATATTCAAGATTTATTTCTTGTAGCATACCTATGTTGATGCATCTAGTTTTGTCATAATTTGGTTTTAATCCGGAAAATTTGGATATTGATCTACTAGAGAGAGTGAAGAATGAAGAGACTTCAGAACCATTCAAAAGAAGAGTTGTGTCGTCTGCATATTGAATAAGCTTATATTCCTTATCAAATAAACTAATTCCTAAAATATCTTTATTCTTTCTAATCATAAGAGCCATAATTTAAACGCATAAAAGAAAGATATGTGGTGATGCTGGGTCACCTTGCTTGCATCCGCACCCAATTTATAACAATACTGAAAAGATACCATGTTGTATTACACATAATTTTATGTCTGACAGAATTACCTTAACAAGGTTTATGATATATTCTCCAAAATCAAAAAACATAAATACTTTTATTTTCATTATCATTTTTTCTCAGACTTGTAATATTTTTATTTACAAAAATTATTTTTTCAAGTGCACAAAAGTATTGACTTGATTTTCCCCCTGCTTTATCCATTTTGTCTTAGTTCCTAGAAAAAGACCATCCATTTTGTATTTTCTGTATTACTCAAAATCTTTGATTAAATCTTCTAATAAATCTCCAACTACTTCATGTTTTGATTCCTCAAATAAATTTTCAACTAAATTTATTTGGTCTATAAAACAAGTTGTTTCCCTGTCCCTAATTTTTTTAAGTTTACTTGATTATTGTATTGTTATTTCCCTTTTCTTGTATTAAAAGTACTTCCTAAAATAAATCATCATCTTTGTTTAATTGGACATCTTCATTCAATGTATTTTATACAAGTATTTCTGAGTTTGCTGAATATTCTGTTTTTACATTGAAAATTACTTCTTTCACCTTATTTACATATGTTTGATCCCGTAATAATGAAGTATTAAATTTCCGGAAACCTGCACCCAAATTAAAATATAAAATTTTGATCTGTTCTAAATCAACTTAATAGATATATATGTTCAACTCTAGACAGCAATTCTTCAGATATAAGATAAAAATCAGGTCGTGCCATTCTACGAAAATTTTTCCTATGCCAAGTGAATGTTTTTGTATTTGGGTTATAACTTCCTCAAGGATTTATCAGGTTACAATAATTTATAAGTTTCAAAACTGTTTCTCTATTTCTAGAATTTTTTAAACCATTATAATTATAATAATCTAGTTCTGGATCTAGTACTAGGTTCGAGTCCCTACATATTAATCCTAATCTGACATGAATGTGTCAATAGTTTCTCTAATGTGGTTTAAAGAAGTCTGGAAAATCATTATTAGGACTATATGTTTATAACAGAGATAGTGATTTGTTTTTCTAGATTAACCATTGCCTAAGTTATCTTTACAGGAATCCATAATCTTGAAGTCAAAGTTATTACTTAAAGTTGACACACCCCTTGCATTAGATCTCCCTAAAACTCAAACAGAAAAAAACATGTATGATAGAACATTATTCTGTGCAACCTCGAAGCCTAATGAACTAATAAATCAGAAATTTAATGGGATATATACATATAAGGATATGTACATCATGTATATTAATGCAAATATTTGCATGGAATTTATAATACGATATAGTATATATATTATTAACAAACATGGCCTCAAGGAAATCCGAATAATCAAGTTCATTCATATGATAGACAATACAGATAAAACTTAGGAAAAATAGAGAAATCATTAGTCTTATTTTATCGCCGTTTTAAATGCATTTTAATGCATATATATTGGTTAGATCATTTTTAATTGACAAATGATTATCTATCAACCAGAGAAGAGAGTTACCTCTAATGCATTATCAGAAAGTATTTTTAAATAGTCTATGTAATGCATCAACCACGTAGATGTATCAAACAAACAAACACCAATAAACTCCTAAAAACAACAGACATTATCGAGAAACTAATTATAAATTTATCTAGCAGGAGCGGCACGGATATAGTTTGTTACCTGTCGTATAGAGAAAATATAGAGAAAACATAACATAAAGCAGAGCATTTTCATCTTAGTAACGTCAATCATATTTCGAAGCCGTATTATATATATTCAATGAATCACGTGTACTGACGCGTTTTGACAAATTCCTCTGTAAAAACTGCGTGGACCCCAGTCAATATCGTCACATATATCGAAATGCACTCGTTTGGTTTTCAGCCCTTTAATTTTAGCATATATATATATAAATAGACTGAGTGTGTGTAGATGTTTAAATCTCTAAATCGTCCGTTCTTTGTTGGTCTAACGGACATTGCATTCAAAATTTTCATCATCCATGATATCGAATTCTTTACACAGAATGAATGCACCATTTCGATGCATCTGGCGTCCCCGCACAATTTTTCTATAATTTTCTTTTCATAATTATTCCAACACTTAGTATTATGTGCAGTGACCATGGAAGGCTTCAGACCCCTAATTGGCAAAATACATGTATATATAAAACGATTATTTTTTTATGAAATGCCGGGAAATTAGTATCACTTTCGGGTCTTGCTTCCCTCCGTGATGATATTCTATACTTGTGATCCTCAAAGCATGGAACTTGTCATTAGATCGAATTTCAGTATTTATTTCAAAAAGGTGCATGCCCCATAGCCTCAAATGAATTATTGCTTCACAATTTATCAAAAAATAAAAAAATGTTCAGTGAGGCTTGTATTGTATGACATTTTTGGTATACACTGTGCTACTCTCAAACACACATCCCTTCCATAGAACAAAATTTCGATCCGCACCTTATGAAGATTGTCCCCTCTAACTTAAAACCCTGCATCTGCCTTTGTTATATCCATGATCATACAAAAAATGGTCGGATAATAATTATTCTGTAAGTTTTATATCCGAATACTTCTGCTAAACACTGTTCATCAGAGGCCCATATGTGTAGCTCATCTGTGGTGCAGGTAAATTCTCTGGAAATATAGGGCAATGTTAAGTTTGAAGATGAAAATATTTTTGAAGAAGAAATGATTTTGTTTTCAAATTTTGGAAATGTGGTACAGGCAGGATATTTCATTAAAAAGTGAAAGTCGTCTGCTGCAGATACAAGAGACAGGGATGTTGAATGTATTGACATAAACATACAACATTTTCCTAATGTCAATTTTTACTTTTTGCTATCGCCATGTTTTGATTTTTGTATTTACCCACCACTAATTGTGATCATTATTTGTTAACATCCACCATCAAGTAAATTGAAAAAAAATAATATATGACACTAGAAAAGGTCACTAAATAATTTGAACTACCATGTGACTGTATGACGAATATGATAAACCATTTTCTCTAAAAGAATAATGTTCATATTGTTTATTTCAAACAACATTTTGTACATTAAAAACGGTGCACTATTTATCATGTATAAGTAACTTAAAATATTTTTAAATTCGCGGGAATTGGAAAGATAAGCAATTTGTGCATGCAAATACTAGCAAATAAATTCGAACTACTGAAATAATTTTCTTTTCAGCGAAGTATTTGCAGGGTGTTTACTATGGCAACTGAATTGTGTCATGTCGACTTTTCGCCCCGAAAACTCGCTAATTAACGACTATAAGCTTGGCGAGGTTAAAACTTTGAAAACTCGCTGATTAGCTACTTTTCGCCTTGCCTAAAAAACTAGCTAATTAACGACTTTTCGCTCGCCAAGCGAAAAGTCACTTATTAGCGAGGTTTCTGGGCGAAAGTATGGTGACTTATTTGTGCAATCTCGACTTTTCGCCCGAAAACTCGTTAATTAGCGACTTTTCGGTTGGCGAGGCAAAAAGTCGAAAAATCGGTAATAAGCGATTTTTCGCTTGACGAGGTGAAAAGCGGAAACAATTCAAAGCAAAATGTCGAAATCAGTCACCATACAAAAGTCGGAAAGTCGCTGATTAGATAGATTAGCGTCGATAAACATTTGGTGTTTTGCACTGGAGCTTTGTATTGTGCAGACTTAATACTATGTAACTGATAAACATATTGTCGTCTTTCACTTGATAAAGGCCGAGTGGCCGAAAATTTGCGAATTTTGAGTGTTTTACTGTTTTTTCGCATACTGATACTTCCCTTTGGAGGACATTCAATTTTATTGAGATCTGTTTTGGTTAAGTATTTTATGGATTTATTTGGTTTCATCTGAAACTTAAAAAGTAGGTAATCTATTCATCAGTGATCACTTACATTTAAGCTAAAGTGTCATATAGATATAACAGTAGAATTAAACAACGCAACGACTTAGGCGAGGATAAATTTCAGACGTCAGTGAAGAAACGCGAGAAAATAGGCCTTCAATCAATTTTTATATATTTTAGATGAAATAAACACATCAAGAGTACAATTGAACTTTTTTCTTTCAATCAGCATGTCATTAAAACTTTCGGAGATAAAATACACATCATACAAGAGACAAGAAATGCTCTTCTTTATGTAGATTTTATGTAAAAAATATTGCTCTGACGAACGTGCAGTACTCATGCATGCTTTCTTCACTTTATGTGAACAGCTAAATATGATGCAGCAAACAAGATGTAAATTCTTCTAATAAATAACTCAAATCTGAGAAAAAATGATGTCAACTTATCACTTGCAATTTCTCTGGAACCTACAGCAGTTTGTACGAGGAGTTTTAATATGAAATTCATATTTTGGTATCAGATAGCTTTCACTTTTGTGCCATTGAACATTATTTCCTTACCTCTGGCACCGAAGAGCGCTAAATTTATGGAAGGGAGGTAACTCATGTACTAATAGAAATTGCAGAGGAATACCTTTTTGAGAGATTGATAATAGGTTGCTTCCCCATAACTTATTTTTTTTTTATTTTTATCAAAGCAAGATTAAAATTAATTTGTCTTTGGATTTATTTCCACCTGATGTAGCCGCATTAACTCACAATACTACAGCAAACATTGTATTTTTTTAGTTCATAAATTTCCAACTTTATCAGCCCCTTTTTTATGGCAACAGAACAACATATACATATTTTGACATTATTTTTCTAACAAGTCTATCGGGTTATACATCTCTGATAATTTTCAGGAAAATCGGTATTTATGTGTGCCAAAAAAGTTTAAGTGGTTACCGAGAATAAATATTAAACCTCAGATGGTGTTATTTGCTGTGGGACTCAGGTCGGACTTGTGTGGGACTTACCATTCCTTATATTAACGTCCAAGATAAGAATGTGAAAAGTTCAAGGGGTTAAAAAAAAACAAAGATGAACAGTTTATTCACCCATAGTAATTAAAACTTTGGTTACAAATTTCGCTAGTGTTTTTACGACACATTTCACCAAAGGATGAATGGGTAGGAAACCAGACTATACGACAATGTACTCGTTGCTTTAATTGTGGATATTATAGACCCCAAGAATGAAACATTTGAAATGTTTATAACATGTGATGTTAACAAAATTGTCATGTCCGATATAAATGATTTGATTTTTCCTTTGGACTCCATCAATTAATAAGGAATCGCCCGATTTCCGATTAGTAATTGTATTGTTTTTAACATAATATTTTACAAGGTAGAGTCTATATAAACTAAAATTTGAAAACTACGCTATTAAGTTTTGAAATTTATTAAATACACATTGCCCGAGAGAAGATTGTGTGCCTCTGTATCTCTGAATATC
>BROG01001290.1:57500-77982 GCA_030159075.1 Atrina japonica | reverse complement strand
AATTCTCAAGTTTTATGGTGCTAAGCCCCGCCCACTCAACCCTTCATGCAAAGTAAGGACTATGGATATATAGGAACTAGTTACTATGGCTGTAATTAGTACTGGTACATTATTTTACATTTAGACTTGCACATATAAAGCAAATCTGCTTGTTAGCAATAAATCAAGTTTTATATATAGGTTATTATTCAGATTTTTTTTTATTTCAGAACAGATGGTTAGATATATAAAATAGCAGTAACAAAAAGAATAAAGATGTACATTGTGTATAAACATCAAGAAATAAAGGTTTATTGCATTAGCGATATTGAAAAATCAGTCTTTATATTACATATGTTTGATAATGATATTCATGATTTACTGGCTGAAAGAATGTCATAGCGAAATATAGAAATAAACTTCTTAAAAGGATGTTAAAATTATACATGTGAGCCCCAAAATCTTATCCTATCAACAAAATCCTGACCTTTTATAGCTTATAATGTACGGTAGCTAGGATTCTTAAATTTGTCAGTTTGGAACAGATTTATTTGGCTATCGTAACTACAGTCATGGGACATAAATATTCGCCACTTATGATGTTATTTTCTTCTTTGTTTTATATAAAACCAACAATTTCTAAATGCTGGTAAAATCCACAAATCATACCAGAATTTGACAAATTTGTACAAAGTTATAGTAGGATAATTTCATATTTCTAAAATATATGCATTTTTGAATTACCATGTTTATTTACAGAAATTTTCTCATGGAGTACTAGTAATTTTGTAAATTCCATAATTATTCTTTCAGTCTAATGAAAATATGTCAGAATTTACCTAAAATAGTTTTATCTTCCACAGAATCATTATTTTCTCAAAATTAACAAAGAGTATATCTAAATTTCAAAAAGATTAAAAATATGAATTCAATTTCCTTCATTTAAAAATAAATTATTTGAAATATTGCTTAAATTGGTGGATGTCCCATGTAGTTACAATGACCAAATAAATCTGTTCCAAAATTGAGAAATTTAAGAAACCTAGCTATAGTTGTGCTATAGAAGGTCAGGGATTTGTTGATACATGTAAGATAAGATTTTGGGCTCAGATATATAATTTTAACATCCTTTTACATGTAGCTTCTTCCACTTGTACTGTAATTGTGTTATGTATAAGCTGATCTTCAAATGGAATATTTTACTTTTTACAGAGCAATGGCAGATGATGAATCGTCTGATTCTGTGGAGATTCCAGTCGACCAATCAAAACTTACTAATGGATTCTCAGTTCCACATACGAATGTTGGTTTAGCTATTATGGGAATGTCTGAAGATGAAGGTGGTTAGTACATTGTATATGTGTACAGAATTTATGTAGGATCTTGATATTATGGTTATAACCGCAAACAGTATTTTGTGTGTATACTACTCCACATGTTCGCTTGTTGGGATCTTGTGATAGCGTAGAACCTGTGTTGAGAGTCCACCCCACCTGCCACTGGAATGCGATCTCTCAAGACAGGTGGTCAGGTCTCTCAAGAGAGGTTTTATTTAAGAGATTATTTAACCAGGCATACAGTACTTGCCAACTCTCCCAATTTCTGCGGGAGACTCCCGATTTTGGCCCTGTTTCCTGACCTCCAGATTTTTTAATATTTCCTTCCATAAACGATAAATGTCCCGAAATTTGAAAAATGATACACAAGATTTCCACAGCATTAATCAATATACTAGCTTTCAAAAAAAGTTTTGTAACCAATCAGAGGCTGGTATGTACCCCATAATCGTTGTTTGATTGGTTTTAGCAATGTGTCGTGGGAGTGACATAGATGCAGTCATTGAGTAGCAAGGGCAGCCACGATGCCTCAAATGGGGAAATAAGTTATCAAACAATAATTTCTGGAATTGATATCAATTTTAATAGAACAAAAACAAAACATATTTACAGTGTATTGATTAATTTCCACTGAAAATGCCTCATTTCAAGGAAGGTTCTGCCCCCCCCCCCATTTTTCTTTACTTCTGATATGGTAAATTATCAGATCAACACCAAACCCGATGGATGAAAGATAGATTATCTCTAAATATGCTTTTAAAATGTTAAAATGTTGGCAACTGTGACCAAGTGGTTTTCAAAATGTGGTCTCATAAAACAGGTGGTCTTTCATAAGAGTGGTCTTTCTATACAGATTCCACTAAAGAGTGTTCAACTCGCAAACGAAAGTTCCCAAGTTTTATTTCTGCTACCGGATGATCTTGCTGAAGACTTCAAAAGAATGGCAGTGACTGCTTCTTTGCCATGTGCTCGGCACTTCTCCTAAATTTGCTGACATTTACACAAAAGTTGATATACAACAACAACAAAAAATCCCTCTCCCCATACTGACGTATGTTTTGTATAAGATGTTGATATAACATGTGGTTACAAGCATTTGAAAATCATATATGCTATTGTATTTGAGTCTATGAGTATGATGACTGAAGACAAGTTGAGGTCTGGTGCAGTATACGTTCATTACATGTAAATAAATAGTCGACCCATGTAAACAATTAGCGTGAACCAGCTTTACAACGACATTCATTATAACAGAATGTTCAAAATCCGACAAGAATTGCTCAGCAACAAACGTACATGTACATAAAAAGTACTCATTACAACGGAATATTCAGTATCCGACTCCAACATTAGATTTCGGGAACAAATGTACCCTTTACAACGACGTAACATAGAACCCACCAGTTGATCTGGCTATTGTTATCATTCTTGATTCACTTTATGGTTGAGTTCATAGGTTAAAATAATTTCCAATAAAACAATTACTCCGTCAATTGTTTTCTAATCTCCACTGATAGGTGATGGCCTAGGTGTCAACAATTAGCGCTTGAATCACCTTTGCCTGTACGTCAGTAAGTCTAATGTTTATAAACCATCAGTAGGTTTCTTTTGAACTAAACCGACAGGATGTGAAATACAAGCTGAGTACAAAGTGAAAAAATAAGATTAATAAATAAAGAATAAAAAATACACACAGTTGACAAGTTTCGTTAGGCTACATGTTCGTTCCGATGTAGTTACAATGGCAGATCTTTAAATTATTTCAGTACTTGCGATAGCAGTAGACATTTTACTAAAACTTTATTTATGAAACGCATTTTTCAGAGAAAATCTCTGCATTTTTTTATTTTAGCAATAAAGTGTCTAAATCGGAATCTGGAGATTACATTCGGGCATTGTGTACATGATGCATGCATTTTACGACATCGCCGAATTATTACCGATTTAATGAAAAAATAATTGTGCATCGATGTTAACAAGATTAACTTGCATAAATTTTATTTATATATTTTCATAGAGATTTTAATGTTGTTTTAAGTTTATTATTTAAGTTTATTTATTTACATGTACAAATATATGGGTAAATGATACTCAAGGGAGCTAACTATGAAATGCTCACCACATCAAATTCATTACAGTGACAAATTCGATATAATGTCATTCCTACATGGGAACAAACATGATCGTTGTAAAGAGGGTTCACTGTATTTCTTCTAAACCGCAAAGTCTACAGAGTTGACCACATCTGGAATTAATTATCTCCAGACTTACCAACCCTCCCGTTTTTAACAGAAACCTTCCAATTTTAACCCTCTCCTTCCACCTATATGTTTTTAATTACGATCCTTACGTTTTTTCGAAATCCGGAATCTATAAAAAAGTTTTGGCCCATTTTTATTTCAGTACGTATATTAGTATCGCCCTCAAGCTCGCACCCAGTCATTTGAGCGTTTAGAATGAACTATTGTTTTACCTAATTTCAAGCTTTTTTTGACCTGTTAACCACTTGGTTTGAAAATGGCTTCCAATAGAAACTGAGCCCAAGTGAAGAGAACTCTAGTTGTGTCATGTCAACTAAAAAAATAAAGATGGGATCAAACATTTTTATCGAAGTACATTGCAACTGAAACATTTAATTGCATAGTGAAAAGTAAGAAAGGTGAGATGTATCGATACTGCTCCTCATGGCGGGATAAGTGATATTTAATTTTAAACGTGGCCTGAGGTAAACATAAAAATTAATTTTGTACTTCAAGTAATGATTTGTCTGTGTTAAAAGCGGAGTGTCTCTTTATCTCACATGTCATAGAGAAAAATATACCTCTCAATGCTACTGAAAAAATCTGCAATTTTTTCAAGTCTATGTTTCCAAATTCAAAGATTACTGCTAAAAAGTAAGTACGCATTGGATAGGCTGAATTTCAGCCCCGATTTTAATCGATTTTTTTGTTTGTTGGTAAAATAAAAAAAAATTGCTTAAAATTGGGGGAGAAATTCGGCCTAGCATGTGGCAGAACTAAAACAGGTGCTATTGTTAAAGAAATGGCAACAGAAACTTCAAGATCAACTTGTGAATTGATGAAGTGTGGACCATTTAGTATGTCAAGAGATGGATCTAATAACAGTGACAACAAATTATACCCAATAGTTTCAAGGGTTTTCATTTGTGCGACAAAACATGGCAGAAAAATTTGCTGCCTTGCTCCTCTCGCCATTCCCGTCCCTTTTTTCACTTCAAAAGGTTGGCAATTCTGGCTCTCTTTCTCTCTCTCTCTCCCCCCCCTCTCTCTCTCTTTCTCTCTCTCCCTCCCTCCACATTGTTTCTTTAGATGGAGTATATATAAAATATCTGAAGTTTGAAAGTTCAGAGTCATTGATTTCCTTTGATCATTTTTTTTACTGAATTAAACATGTACATTTCTAGGGCCACAACCCCACATAGCAATTGTAGAACAACCACAGGCTCGAGGATTCAGGTTTCGCTATGAATGTGAGGGCCCTTCACATGGAGGCCTCCAGGGAGATAAAAGTGAGAAATACAGGAAAACTCATCCTTCAATCAGGGTAAGAAGAGCTCAACATTCTGCTGATCACAATTTTTTTAATTCTTATTATCTGTAGATGATGATTTTCCTAAAAATAGAAGTAGACTAATTTCAAATTAGAAATAAAATCTAAGATCCTTGGTCCCCAGAATTTGATGAGCTCAGACACACACACAACACACACATTAATGAAACTCTTAGGGCCAGCAACCGATATGCTACCAAGCAGCTAGATAAATAAAATCTAATACTGATATTTTGTATTGTAAGATTCTTATTTCCATGTGTGGTATTTCATTTTTCAGATTAGAAATTACAATGGGCCAGCGAGAGTAGTCGTTTCTTTAGTGACAAATGAAGTTATTCCTAGGCCTCATGCGCACAAGCTCGTTGGGAAATACTGCAATGATGGTTCATGTATCATGGAGTTGAAAGCAGGACAGAATACCGCTTCGTAAGTTTTATGACACATTTTAAAAATCTGTCAATAATTCACATCCTCTGGGCAGGGAATTGACGTAAATCACTGTCCGGAATGCTATGCTCTTTCCTACCCATGGTTTCATGCAATCAAAATCTCTCGTAGCTAATGACTATTTATAAGGAGTAGGTCAATTTATTCAACCACAGTGGTTGTGATAGGCACAGTTATCGCATAGTCTGTTGATGCAATATAATTCTGAAATTGTTGAAAAGTCTCAATCTGATTGGTTGATGAATGCAAACACTGTTTACTTGCATTGTGTTTACAAAATAGTTTTCATGGTGGTTAAGTTTGCAAATTATCTCTCGTTTTTATTTACTTTAAAAATCATATCCATACAAATCAGGGCTCTAAGTGGCAAGTAATTTGGTTGCATATGTGACCAAAAGTCATAAATGGCCTCTAAAAATTGCCATTTTGGTGACGGTAAATGGGGTGCTGTAAATTCCAGGTTATCATACTTGGAATGTGTATTTTGTATTCTGGTCAGTCCAGAACTGTTTTTAAACAATCTGAGTCATAAAACGCTTCTTTTATGCTAATTGATGCATGTTAAGACAACGTGATTTAGGCCTCTGTAAGTGCTTATTTAACCTAAAAGAAGGTCACAGTAAAACTCGGTAAAAACAATGATGTACCCATTTGATTTAATTTGATTTGAGATAAATAGAAATGGGAAGAAGATGGCGTTAGTTTACTTATATATAACAATGTTGCCTAAGGTAGGCTGATAGGCCTGGCTACATGTATGATAAAATAAAATACTGATCATGGCGACCAAAAAATTTCAAATGGCAAGTAAAATTATGAGTAGGTCGCTATTTGGCGACTAGAAGTCATGGTGTACTTAGAGCCCTGCAAATATTTGTATACTAACAGTATCTGATATGATTGTGCTTTGGGACTTACCCTGAGACTGTGTTATGCAAAACTAGACAGAGCATGAGCAAATTCCCCATCAGAAATGAAACCCTGTGACTGTTTTATAGGTTACTAATTAATTCACCCTTGGGACAAAATTGGACTAGTCTCTTTTATTTGTGTGAAGAAGAGTCCCTTCAAATTTTTTTTTCCAGGGATTGATGAGTTTATGATACTCATATATATTTCGTCCTTCCACCCCTCTGCAGCGAATGTCTATGTCTCAATCTAATTAAAAACCGATCTGTAATCGCTCCCGTTTTCTGATATGTCGCGTATAGGATCTAACGCAATCCGCTATGGGGTCACATGCGGATGACCTGGTAGGTGGGTCATTTTCGATCAGTGAAAAAGCGACTTACATAATCTTGTAAGCGATCAAAATGGCAAAGATATGTAAACATTTTTTACACTGTAAACAACACTGACCACACAAAATACGATAGGACAGAATTATATTCATAACCCTGGATGAATGCAAATCACAAATGAATTTCCGATGGATTTTTGCGGACTGGTGTTTTTTTTTTGTTATAAAATAAATAACATTAATTTTTGTAAGTCACATTTTTATTGGTCGAACATCAGACATCACACGAGAGGTCATCCGCACGTGACCCCATAGCGGATTGTGTTAGATCCTCTACGCAACACAGAAAATGGGAGCAGTGAGAGATCTGTTTTTAATTAGATTGTCTAAGTCTATGACCCTCAAGCACACATCTCCATGGAAACTTAAGTCTGATAGTTAGGGAAAATCTCTTTATCTCTGACAAGTCAGGATCAAGAATTTTCAATTTACAATATTTGTTTGTTTTATAGATTTTTACTTCCAACGAATCTATTTTTAGTGTCAAAAGAATACCGTGCCATGGAGGAAAAGTAAAACCTCTTTTTGATAGCAGGTTTGTACTTTTTATCAAAATTCAACATCAGTCGTATTGTTAATCTTATCAATTCAAAACATTTACCTTTCAGGTTCTCTAATCTATGTATACAGCATGTCACTAGGAGAAAAGCTGGCGATGTCATTGAACAAAGAATAATTGAATCCATGAAACTGGACAAACTGGTCAAGCTGGGAGATTTAAACGCTCAAGCTGAGTTAACTGGTTTGTAAAGACAAATGTTTTTGTTATACACATGCAAAAAACACCACCAAAATAAACAACAAAACAAACTGTCAGCAACACAAAACAAGCACTCCCACATGCAAACATCAGAGCCAGTGAAGAGACATTTATATATGTTCCATCAATTTGCTTGATGATTGTTGTAAAATAAATAGAGTTTAAACTTTAACTGAATAGTATTTCACAAGAATTTTACAGATTTCTTTTTGTTATATTAGTTTATGTATATTGACATTTTTGTCACGGATTTTATTTTTATGTAGATGACGAAAAAAAGCAAGCCAATGAACAAGCAATACAACTGGCGAAGGATATGAAGCTTAATGTTGTCAAGCTGTGTTTTCAGGCATACCTGCGGGACGAATCCGGACAATTTAGTCGACTTTTACCTTCAGTCCTGTCAACTCCCATCTATGACAGCAGTAAGTGACATTGAAATGTTTCTCAATACACTTTTGTTTTTCAATCTGAAACGCATTTGATAAATAAAAGATCTTCAGAAGCAATAAGAAAGTTTTAAGTTTGATTTTCTGACCATTTTTTAGTATTCTGTCCATACCTCCTTGTATAGAAGCATTATTGATGGCTATGCCTGACACCGTCAGGCCTCTTTTAGCATACATAGGATTCTTACATTCTGTCAGTTTGCAATGAGGGACAAAAATAGGTTATGAACACAATACATATATTGCAGACATATTTTTTTTTATCTCATTTGGAAAAACCTGTAGGTATAGAAAAACAAGGCATTATAAGTAAAAAAATTTCCCCTCGCAATTGAAATATTCTGTAATACCTGTAATGAAATAATCAGAGGGCAATAACTCTGTAAATAATGGGCTACAAAACGCGAACTCATCCAAGATGTTACCATAGTAGACCCTTGTATCAAATTTTGTGATATTCCTTTAGAAATAAACATGATAGAGTGCTTACAGAATATTTCAATGAAATAAACAAAGGGCGATGACTCTATAAATAAAAGAGCATGGTTTGCAAAACGTGACTCGTGCAGGATTTTTACCATAGTAAACCCTTGTATCAAGTTTTGTGAAATTCTGTTGAGAAATATAGTTGTTAGAGCGCTGACAGGAAAGTATAACATACGTACCTTCGAATCTAATCATATACCCCTCCAAACTTTGCTTGTGAGGTGGCAATAATTTGCATAGTTTTAAAGTACTCTAAATCAAATCAGAGCAAATACAAATCAAACCTGTTTTGTACTCACTTTCAAAAGACAAAAGATTTTGATATCTTGAAGTCTACTGGGCAAACTGAAAGATGATTTTGTTTTTGTAGAAGACTTAAAATTTTGTCTAGTTACTTGTACCTGGAAAAACACCAGCTTTGTTTACAACATGGGCGCAGACATTTTGGACACCCAAAGTTGTGCGGAGGGTAAAATGAGCCCAGCGATCTGATTGGTCATTAAATGAAAAAATTAGTTTTGCCATTAATAAGTGAAATAAAGGTGATAAAAAAGATACATGAATATTGGTAGTACTTTGGAAATTATAGGGTTGACGGTTGAAAATTGAAAGGGAGGGGTCATATGAGAATAGATATTTTCCTTTTGGTGCGGAGTACTACGAGTTGTAAACAAAGTGAAAATTTGAAGTAAAAATGCAACGGCAACCTATACTTTTGATTGCAAATTTTGTTATCAAAAATATTGATCTTTCACCACAGGGTACTTATTTGACCCAGATATAATAAACATGGGAGTGACAGTGACCTGAAGTTTTGTAAATTAGCATTGAGGCCTATGGGAAAATATTTGGTGGTGTCTGTCCACCTGGTGTATAAATGATGAATAAATACCTGAAAAGGAATAGGATTAAGATTACATTGTAAGAGATCATTCCTGTGACAGTGTGCTGAAAGACTTATAGATCTCACAGTCTACGCCAAAATCTTTTGGCTCCCACAGGTCATTCGGTTCTGTGTGGTTGGGTTCCGGAAATTGGGAGAAGAACATTGGTCCGAACGAATTTTTGTCAGTCAGGACCGACGGACCAATGTTATTGGCATAGACTGATCTCATGGGATAATCGAGTCCTGCATGTGAGAGCCATCATGGCTCCTCAGTAGAGTGCTTGATTCGTAATCAGAGGGTTGTGGGATGTGAGCCTCAGCGAAGGCGGCCAGCTTTTCCTTGTTCTTCAGTTGAGACAGTAAAAATTGTATACAGGAAAATTTTCACCCCCGTTTTATTTTCGCCCTTTTCGCCCTCATTGTCATCTATTTTCAATAAATAAAAGTCTGGGCGAATTGAAAACGATACGAAACCGTTTGCATGTGCATTAGGGCGAAAATAACACTGGGCAAAAATAACCCTGTATACAGTATATGATAAATGACATGCATGTAAATTTTTAGAAGAAAAACCTTTCTTAAAATGTTTCTAGTATATCAGTAATTGTGCAGACTGCAAATGTATTGTGACCTCTCAGCTTCCCCTTCTGAGTTTTCTTTTGATCTGTTCATGCTGTTCATTTTAGCTGACAAATTTTGGAAAAAAAATGTATACATATACTAACATAAAAGCATTTGATTACTTTCAGAGGCACCAGGAGCTAATGCATTAAAAATATGTCGAATGGACAAGTATGGAGGGTGCTGCACAGGAAATGAAGAAGTGTTTCTGTTGTGTGAAAAAGTACAGAGAGGTAAGTCGGCTTCCTTTCAGTGTTGACAAGTAGCTGATATCATATAAAAAGTATCAAGAAATTTCAGGAAATTTTTCTCCAAAAGGAGAAATTCCTCCTTAGAATAATGCTGAATGTTAATTCTTTATATTTCTGCAAGGTTAATTCTTTATATTTCTGCAAGGTTAATTCTTTATATTTCTACAATTTAAAGCCTTCAAAATGACTGTTTTCCTCTGTTTTCACCTTTCAATATTTTCATTTTGGTAGTATTCAAAATGTCGTTTACAGTCCACTTATAAATATCCAGAAGCTCATAATGACCCCCTTAATCATCACTCTTTGTCCAGTTAATGTTAACATTTAACTTTAATGACTTCTTCTCAAAACCATGGGGAGATCTCTGGATTTGACCAGTACAATAGAAAGTAAAGTGAAATAATAAATATAACTGTTGACCTACTGACTCACTGGTAAAAACCTTCGTTAGACAGATCAATCACAATTTTTTTATCTATGGCCTGCTGTAGCGTATCAATATCTTTTGAGTTTATTTCATGTTTATTTCAGATGACATTTCTGTGCGATTTGTTGAACAAGATGACGATGGAAAAGTGACTTGGGAAGCGTTTGGCAACTTTGGGCCATTTGATGTCCATAGACAGGTGAACAAATTTAATTTTAGTTCTTTCCTCTGGCCACATGATCTTTCATTATGTTTTGCACCGATATGTATATATTGTACCTGTATTTAAGTTAGCACACTCATATTTTAGCACTCTGATCGATGTTTACTTATTAGCGCAATCTTGAATTCGTGGAATTACGGCAAGAATATTTTAAATTGGTGATAATACAGGAACAATGGCAGACTATACAGACTAGTTGGAATAGTGCACCTGGAGAGGTTAAAAATAAACAGAACAAATAATTCAGTGTTAATTGCAAAACCTCATTTTAACAGTACACAACATTTAGGTTGACATTGTTAGGATAAAAAAATTTCAGTGAACTACATTTTGACAAATAGTTATACAGCAAAGTTTTATGTGTGTCAAAACATTACATATGCATGTATACATCTGATATTAAATGATTTGTGCACTTCTGTAGTTCACATAGTGAAAGTTCAAAAGCAATCAATCAAAATTTCTGTAGGGGCGTGTGCTGCACATAATAAAAGATCAAAAGCAACCACTCAAAATCTCTGTAGGTGTGTGCTGCTTAATAGTTGGTTAAAAGCCAGCCAATCAAAATCTCTTTAGGTGTGTGCTGCATAATATTAGGTTAAAACCCAGCCAATCAAAATCTCTGTAGGAGTTAACTGACATGTCAATTACAGTACAATTTACAAAAATAAAACTTCAACTGTAATTGATGATAAATAATCTGTTTATCTTTTTATTTTCAGTATGCGATTGTCTTCAAAACGCCGCCATATCGAGATGATCAAATTGACAGACCAGTCCATGTCACCATTATGTTACAGCGTAATTCAGATAAAGAAACAAGTGACCCCAAGTCATTTACATATTTTCCTCAGACGTTTGGTATGTATGACTTTGTTTACTTTTAGAATTGCCAACAAATCTGATTTACATGTGGCACCTCATTCCTCTTGTTGTGGTGGTTTCATTCAATGCTTTTAAGTTTCGTCTGTGTCCTTCGGGGATTTTCCACCCTCTAATAGGGTCTGAGATAAGCCTCCATTCCCACTGAAAAAAAGGAATATATTTTTTTCCCATTTTGCAGTCTCAATTTCCCAATTGAAATCAGATGACAATAGAATTTGAAAAGATTCTTGTATTTTCAAACAGTTGGTGAATTTTAAGATTTCCAAATTTCAATAAAATGTTGCTAGAATTCACAATTCAAAGGCCCAGGCCCCATTCCCAAAAGAGTGTGGAAAATCCCTGGTCCTTTTTTCTGTTGGTCTGTTTGATTAAAGTTTAGTAATTTATGATCATGCATTTGATGATGGTTTCACAGTTAGGGGGCATGATTTGATTGATCTGTATTCTCAGAAGACTTGTTTCTGTGTGAAGTGACCATTGGAGATAAAGACCTTGTTTACCTGTGGAAGGAAGACAGTCATCATAAATTGCCCTTGTCCTGCAGGGCAGGTAGTCTAGAAATTTTCTCATCTGAATGCCATTGTCAGTAGTTTAGAAATCTACTTGTCCGAATGCCATTGTCAATAGTCTAGAAATCTACTTGTCCGAATGCCATTGTCAATAGTCTAGAAATCTACTTGTCCGAATGCCAATGTCAATAGTCTAGAAATCTACTTGTCCGAATGCCAACATCAGTAGTCTAGAAATCTACTTGTCTGAATGCCAACATCAGTAGTCTAGAAATCTACTTGTCCGAATGCCAACATCAGTAGTCAGGAAATCTACTTGTCTGAATGCCAACATCAGTAGTCAGAAAATCTACTTGACTGAATGCCAACATCAGTAGTCTAGAAATCTACTTGTCTGAATGCCAACATCAGTAGTCAGGAAATATACTTGTCTGAATGCCAACATCAGTAGTCAGGAAATATACTTGTCTGAATGCCAACATCAGTAGTCAGGAAATCTACTTGTCTGAATGCCAACATCAGTAGTCAGGAAATATACTTGTCTGAATGCCAACATCAGTAGTCAGGAAATCTACTTGACTGAATGCCAACATCAGTAGTCAGGAAATCTACTTGACTGAATGCCAACATCAGTAGTCAGGAAATCTACTTGTCTGAATGCCAACATCAGTAGTCAGGAAATATACTTGTACGAATGTCAATGTCAGTAGTCAGGAAAGAGTAAGGTGCTTTCCTGTTGTGCTGTAAATTCTGTTCATTCGTGAGAATAAAAGACCAGTTTAATCAATCATGGTTCTGGTTGGATAACACAAACATCAATGCAGCTAGTGATTGCATGATTCTGCCAGTAATAGAGTTTTTTAAGTCTAGCCAGGTGGTTTAAGTTGTTGTATTTACATTGGTCATTGTTACCGGGTGTTTCGACTTTAAATCAGTTTGACCCAATGTTTAAATTTTTTAACCCAACTCGCATTTGAGACTACATTTATTAACTTTTAATACTCCGTTTAGACATACCAAATAACGATGTAATTTTTAGGTTGTTGAACGAATGTCTTTTTTGTAAAAATTAGGGAGTAAAGGGAACTAAATAATGCAACATTTTTTAAAGCTGTTGAAAGTCTTGATAGATCTACAATCATGGGACATACATTTTTGTCTTTTATGTTATTTTCTTCTTTGTTTTATACAAAACCAACACTTTTTAAATGCACACAGAATACAGTAATTTAAGCAATATTTTATTTTTACATGAAGGAAATTGAATTAATATTTTTAATCATTTTGAAATTTAAATATACTTTTATTTATTTTGAGAAAATAATTATTCTGTGGAGGATAAAACTACTTCAGGTAAATTTTGACATATTTAATTAGACTGAAAGAATAATTACAGAATTTACAAAATTATTTGGTGAGAAAAATGCTGTCATTTCTGTAAATAAACACGATAATTTAAAAATGCATATATATTTTAGAAATATCAAATTGTCCTACAGGGCTCGCATTAGAGGGCGACATGGGCGACAAAGTCGCCCTGCATCACTCAAAGTTGCTCTCTGTTTGTCGCAAAGTGAAGTTCATGTCGCCTTGCATTTCGCCGATGTCGATCTCCCGCTGTCTTGACTTTTGTTTACGACTGCAGTAGCAAGTGATTAACACATGATCGAATGCAAGTGAAGTTTACCTGTGGATTAAAACTTGTTGTATACTACACATAGCCGATCTGGGTTATTATCATATGGCGGTAATTGTAAATATCACTTTAATTCAACCCTCATCTCGGATGACAAGTGCAACAGGATGTATAGCCTTTCACACCTGTGTGTAGTTTTTACAGTACCGAGGCATCTGGCGATACAATCAGTATAATGATTTAGAGAAGTGTCACACCTAATTAAGCATACATGCATTTCATACTGCCTTTAAAGATGTCCAATCAACATCAGAGGGATGTAAATAATTCCTGATAATCCTTTAATTAGATTTGAAACTTGGAAATTTTCACCACATGATACACAAGATGAAGAAATTCCAACATTGGGTCGCTTATGTCATTGCATTTTACATTGCATGTTCTCAAATTTCAACAGTACTTATAAAAGAAGAAAATAAAATGCCTATACCTGGAAAATTACTAAAAAAGATAGATATTGTGATTTTCAATCATTTGACATGTAGACATGTTGTATGCTTATGCACTCATGACGATCACTTGGTGCTTCTATCATAGACGTTAGGGCCTAAACAACAAATTAATTTTGAAAATATTTAGTGCTGTAAATAAAAGCAACTACGTAATTTAATTTAAGTGTCGCATTTTGTGAAGTGGTGTACTTGGTGTAATTTCTATTAAAGCAGAACATTTACCGGGTTATAGCTATTTTTTACCGATATTTTAACCCCCCCCCCCCCAAAAAAAAAAAATACTGGTAATGTAAAAAAAATAAAAAAATGATTAAATCTAGGATTCTCTGCTGATTTTTCATTTTGATTAACATTTATTATTTATTACTGGGGTTTTGCTAGAGAAATGAATAATTAGATAATTCGCACCGAGTCAGGTAGGCTTTATTCATTGTGAAATACACAAAGTGTTTATGTTATTTGAGAAATTTAATTTCAATCAGTAGATCTAGTATCGTGTAAAGGGAAAATTTGATTTCTTTACATTTAAGATTTCCTTGTGAGTCAGTTTTTTAGCCAAATTTTTGAAACTCCCAGTTGTGTTTTGTATGGTATTACTCCCCCCATCATCCCCCCTCAAAATATAAAGACTATATACATATACATACATATATATATATATAATGCTTAAAAATGTTAAACGGTACTTGTCTCCCTTGGCTTTTTATAAGTCTCCCAACTTATGTGAAAAGTCTCCCACCAACAGCTGGAGGGAGAAGTGAAGTCTCCCTCTTTCTTAGATCCAGTGTGAGGCCTGGTCCTAGATCTACCATAAGTTTGTACAAATTTGTAAAATTCTGGATATTACCAGCATTTAAAATTATTGGTCATATATAAAACAAAGAAGAAAATAACATAATTGACAAATATATATGTCCCATGACTGTACATATAAATCTAAAAATCTGACTCTGTGTGTCTGCTGTTTTGTAATGACAATGTAAACATATCATAAAATGTGTAAATTTCTACTGATGCATAATCAAAAATAAGCATTCACTAATTTCTTATATTTCAAATAAATGTTTTGGTTTAAAGATGTACCATGGTATACGACAGCCGATACCTATAAAAATAGACAAAACAGTAAAACAAACCATGATCAGTTCTAATTTTGGGTCATTTCATTTAGTTGAAAGCTAGTGCTGTCAAACTCGCATACACTGAACTCGCTTAATTTGAAAAATGGGTTAGTTTGAAATGAAATGACATTCCCCAACAATATGCCGATATCTCCTATGTTAAAAAAAAACTTGTTTAATTTAAATTCACTTTGATTGAAAAATCAGATTATTTGAAATGAATTACAAGGTCTTGTGAACACTTTTAAAATGAGTTGTTTTGATAACGGTTAATTTGAAGTGGAAGTTTGTCGTTGTCTCAGATACAAGTTTGTCACAGGTGAATGAACTCCAGTTAAAGACCCAAAACAGGTGTAAGAACACTTTTACTGAGTAAAATTCACATGCAATATTTTGTTTGTTGTTTGTCTTTAATTATTAAAAAGAATTTATTGGGTAACTCACGAAAACGTAAACAATTGACCCATTGATGAAAAATACGAAATTATAACAAACCATCATGGTGGATAAAAAGATGAAATTCAAAACCAAAATTGCAAAAGATTATGGAATTAATTCTGGTATATAAAGGATACAATATTTACAGCTGTTCAGTCGTCAGAGATTTCTCGGAAACTGAGTGTATGCTGTCTTCCAATGTCAGGCCGACTTTCCCAACAATTTGTTCTCATTCGTAGATCATCCAGATTCCTTTATAGCAAATGTCAAAAGAAAAAAAGTGTAAAATAACATATTTTTTCGCTAAAAAAAAGTAATTTATCAGTGAGTTGTTTATATTCTGAAGTTCAGGTAATTATCGGTGAATTTATAAAAAGTCAATGCCATGAGCCAGAACGACACCAGGATCCTTACCTGGGAGATTAAACATTAAACAAAAGGTGTTTTGATAACCGAGTGAAAAGTAGGTCTTGACCTAATGGAGTACTGATTGACAATTTTGTTAATTAATTAAGATCAATCAATCAATTAAGAAGAACTGTATAAAGATACATCATAGACTACAATTTCGAGAACAGGTGTCACACCCAAGTGTAATTTAACTTTTTAATAGATCAAGCGGTAATGTAGACTACTGCAACATTATAGATCTAGGCCTTATTTATGTCGACGACCATTTATATCCTAATCGGATACATAATATCCGATATTTATAATTGAAAACATCAGTATTAGGATTGTGTATGACAAAATTCATGCACATTACGAAAACAAAATTACTTATTTTGTATAGTAGTAAGAACCAATATTGGTAAAAATGTTGATTTCCGGAACTCTTGAAACCTCAAAATTTTTCGCTGGTCCCGTGCACTTTGAGGTATTGTATAGTACCGGTAAATAAGATTATTTATTACATGACTCTATTATCATCTAGTTTTTGATTGGCTCGTTTCATACTTTCTGTTCTCACTCAATCATTATATTAACCCATTAATCGCTTCATAGGTTGGCATAACAAATCCACCACATTGAGGTCATATCCCCAAAATAACACAAGGGAATTCTCAAACTTTAATATGCTTGGCGTTCATTGTATAGCCAATCATCAACTCTGTCCAGCTTTATTTAGCGTCAAGGAAGTGCATTCAAGATGACCATCCACGAGAGTGTAAACAAACATTTTCGTTTCGCCACTATTGATGATATTGCTGTCCAAACATTATTGGAAGAGAAGGATTCTAAGAATACTAGAAGTGCAACACATTAACTGTTTAAAACTGTTATATTTTAATTGTTCATACTTAATATGATAACAATAAGATACTGATGCTGATATTGGTGTCAAGCTAATTTTAAAAATGTCATGAAATAAGATAGTTAACAATATGTAATAAAATAATTCATGACCTCACATGTATTAACCAAAATTAGGTCGATAATTATATGATATATAGAGGATATTTGACAATTGTTTTTTAATAACATGTTTATTACATCTCGTGACTGAGGCAGGAAAATACATATTTAACACTCATGCATAGCACGAGTGTTACATATGTATTCTCCAGCCTCACTCGATGTAATAAACATGTTATTAAAAAACAATCGTCAAATATTCTATTTATTTCATTTTCCAGTTAAGTTTCGTCAGGCCATAGATTTAGGCTGCCTGATGTTCTGAACAAGTCTACTGTAAGGCTTGTGAAATGTAAACAAACCAGGTTTTGATTGAAATACAACACTTGACTGCGACTATGCATTTGAAAAAGTTTCTGAAAAAGTGTAATTTATTGTGTAGATTAATTTTAAGTATCATTCATACATGTATACTTTTTATAATATTGAGGCCTGGTGAGTTGGTAGTTATGACAGAATATGAAGTTGGCTTTCCTTTTTCCATTGAGAGCTCACACTTAGAGCAACATAATATATGGGGCAGATTCGAATCCGCTATTAAGATCTAGGGGCAATATCTGAAATTCTTTGCCACAACTGGAAATAAAAATCTTCAAGATCCTAAATATAATTCCTTTAATTAATATTACCTTTAACATGCACAGTTACACTGGTCCCTTTATGAGAAATATGCCTCAAAGATCATGCTAAAGTTAGACATGGACAGCAAAGTCTCTTCGAAGTTCGCCCAATTCGATGTTCATTTTCTGCACTGTATCTCCAGTGTCGCTGAATATTTAGAATTTTTTTTCAGAGAGATTGGAATCCAACATGGCTGACAGTGGCCATCTTGGATTTTGACCAAAAGAAGTTTGTTACTACTACTTCTCAGAAAGGACTAAAGGAATTTCCTTGAAAATAGACATGAAGGTTCCTCTTGAGGTTTAGTTGTGCATATTACATTTTCAAAGAGATTGGAATCCAACATGGCCAACAGGTGGCCATCTTGGATTTTGACTGAAAGAAGTTTGTTACCACTACTTCTCAGAAAGGACTGAAAGAATCTCCTTGAAATTTTACATAAAGGTTGCCCTTGAGGTCTAGTTGTGCATATTACATTTTCAGAGAGATTGTAATCCAATATGGCCAACAGGTGGCCATCTTGGATTTTGACCATAGGAAGTTTATTATTGCTATTTCTCAGAAAGGACTGAAGGAATTTCCTTGAAATTGGACATGAAGGTTCCCCGTGAGGTGTAGTTGTGCATATGACATTTTCAGATAGATTGGATTCCAACATGGCTGACAGGTGGCCATCTTGGATTTTGACAATGGAAGTATGTATTTCTCAGAATGTACTGAAGGAATCTTTTTTCAAAATTGATTATGGAGGTTCCCCCTGAAGTCTAGATGTGCATATTACATTTTCAGAGAGATCAGAATCCAAGAAGGACACCTGTAGGCCATGTTGAATTCCATTATCTCTTAAAATGTAATATGTTCAGTTCAGTTTTGCTATAATCTTGTGAAAAAAATATCTCACAGAAATATGGATTTAAGTTAAAATTCAATGTTGAGACACAGAATAAGAGAAAAGAAGAGTCTGTTTTAGATCAGACATAGAACATTCCATAGTGGGCGCCAAGATCCCTCTGGGATCTCTTGTTTCAAAAACTTTCGAACTGTTAACGTAGATAGTGGATACTTTAAACATTTCCACTGCCATTGACCACTTAAACACACTCCATCTAAACATAATAATGCTTTTTAGTTGAGACAGAACAAGTCTGTGCGGAGCCATTTTGTTTAGTTTCGATACCGTGTTATAAATAGCTCATGAAAATCCCTCATTGATATGTCATATCTACAGTACATGTTCAACAGTTTTTACCATGGCATCACCATTTTATTGGCGTTCGCTAGAAAATGTGATCAGTTTATAATCAAACAATGAATTGACAATTATCATTACATTATAGATGGGATTAATTAATTGGATTTTCATCAGTGGCTTGGCACTGTATTTTGATTGGCTTAATGAAAAATATTGATATTTTTCAATAAGCCAATCAAAATACAGTAAAATCAATGAAAATAACAATGAAAAATAATATTTAATTGATAAATTTAATAAAAAATGTAATAAATACTTATCTTTACACTCACCTTTATAACAATATACATTGGAATTTCGCTATGTCAAAATCGGATGAGTTGATATTCCAGTTATGTCAAAGTTGAATGGTTGATCTTGATTTTTATATATAAATAAATTTGTTAATCAAAATTTCTGTTATATTGAAATAATAGGGGAAGTCCCTTGAATATGGAGATAATAAGATTTCATTATATATCGCCCGGTCATCTATTTTCACGTACATCAATGATCACGTATTTCGGCTTCCTGTTCCTGGTATTTTTTGGTATTTTTGCTATTTACATGTACAGGTTATTATTAAACTACATGTTGACAAATTTAACAACCAATAATAGATAAGAGTATGTTTACAATGTACACATCATATCAGTGGATAGATAATCAGAGCATGGTATACAGAAAACAGAATTTAATTATTCTGCATTTAACAAGTATACTTTGCTAATTCTAATATTTAAGCTGGGACTGACAAGACATACTTACGCCTAATTCTTGTTAACACAAGAAAATTAGATAAGTTGAATTTCATGAAATTATTATTTCTCACTCACATGCATTGTATGCACATACCATATCAAATCATATAGTCCTGTACGTAAAATTCTATGGTCAAATACGGTATGCCTCTCTAACTTTTTCTCTTTTAAGTTAACGTCAGTGAATGTGTATTTTAATTGATTAATATGTTATTAAGCATGTTATAGTAAAATCCATATAACCTGTCGTGTGAACCCTTTCCTGACCTGAACAAGGTTTAAATTTAGGTAATAAAGCATAACATTGAAATCACACCGTCAAGAGTATTCATACCATACATAAGAGAGTATCCATAGAGAGTATAAATCGTGAGTAGAATCATCCATGTGATAATCAAAAGGTTACTCCGTCCCGCTAAGTTATGTGAATTGGAGTATAAAAATGCATGTATTGTGGGTCAATAATAACTGGAAGCATTATTGATCAGGTGGCCAATTTCATCATGAAGTCATAACTCCCAAGGCGTAAGGCTTACGTTAATTGACCTTAAAACAAAACTTTGGACCATTTTATCGATGCTACCTTTAACCATAACACCATTGTTCTGGCATA
>BROG01001290.1:0-50000 GCA_030159075.1 Atrina japonica | reverse complement strand
TCCCGAAACTAAAAGTGTCTAGCCTAGCTTTGATTCCATGCATTACTTTAGCTCTCATATTTTAGTGCTGGCAGGTAGTCTGTCACCCTCTGTTATGATCTAATTTACATTCAAACATGTACGTTACCCATTCATTTTGGTACACCTATGTATATGATTATGTACAATATAAAACAGGCAATCAGTTGTTAGTCATTTACCATATGTTGAAATTGCTAAATGTAAACTTTATCAACTGCCACTGTGCTGAATATTCACTGTGCCAAAATAAATTGTTTTACAGTGTACAATGTCTATGTACATGTATGTGTGTGAAAGAGTGTGTGTGTGTGTGTATTATGTACGTGTATGTGTGAGAGTCTGTGTGTTTTTGTACATGTACATGTATGTGTGACTGTGTGTGAAAGTGTGTCTATGTGAGTCTGTCTATGTGTGAGTCTGTGTGCGAGTTTGAGTGTGTGTTTGTGTGTAAGAGAGAGTCTGTGTGTGTGTGTGTGTGTGTGTGTGTGAGAGAGAGAGAGAGAGAGAGAGAGAGCAAAACCTGCATTCGCCCACATACAGGATCATGGTTTTTCCATAGATTCCCCTTACACTTACCTTTTGTAAGTATTTAATATGGGTAGACTGTTATCATGTAGCTATATACATTGTACTTGACAAAGGTTTACATATGTTTATCAACAAATACTGGCATTGAAGCAATAATGATTTAACAGGTTGACGACCAGCAATTTGTTAACTTCCTGAAATATACATTACTCATTCATTTCAATCGTTTATTTCATTTCATTTCTACAGCTGTGTCATTCCACCAGCCAAGTGAAGGGAATATACCTGTTATGGTCAATCAGGACAGTGGTCAGTATCTTTAATAATATGTTATCATCATTGATTAGCATTGTTCTCACAGAAAAAATCAGAAAGTTTTTTTTTCATCATAGAGTATACATGTACCTAGAAATAATGCTTACAGGTCAACTGTATATAGCAATGTTTTTGTTCTTTTTATGCCCTGGCCTGAAAGGTCTGCCGGGGCATAGTGTTTGGGTTGTTCGTCTCTGTGCATGTCTGTTTGTTTGTCTGTAATTCCGTCCCGCTTACATATAAGTGCAATATTTCAAGTTTGGATTGTGATACAGTAACCAAACTTAGACTGTAAGTTCATCTAAGGGTTGCTCACACTTCACTGACATCACATGCCTCTGGGGTGGGGTCAAAATGTAGGACATTGCAATATTTAAAGTATACATATTATTTGCCAGCATAGAAATTTATTGGGACCAGGGGCATTTGTGTTTCACAAGCACATCTTGTTTGTATTATTACACACTGGAAACAAAATTCTGGGGGTATACTAGAATCGCCTTGTAATTATCGGAATCATCATTATACTGCACACTGTCTTCTAGCTAGTGGTTAAGTATTTGACTCACAAACCAAAGGTCTTACAGAGCTCCAGATAAGATTTTCAGGTAAAGGGTATTTCACTTCAAGAAATAAAATTTAAAGGGTAAATCAAAATTCTTAAAGGGTATTATATTTAAAGAAGGTTTTACATAATTATATATAAATTGTCACTATTACAATTTGTTACTTCAATTTCCAATGAGTAATTTCACCCCCTGTTCTAAATTCCAAAGCTGATTTTCAAATTTTCAAAGGTTAAATACCCTCTTACTCCCCTTATCTGGAGCTCTGGCCTTAGGTTTGAATCCAGACCAGACTATAAGACTTTTTACTTAGGTTTTAACTGTTCCTTTTTATTCATGGCATTTATAACAAAATTGGATTTGGACTGTTCTATTATCAGTTGTATATGATATCCCCCTTTTGAAGAGGGAAATATTCATTTGTCCAATGAGTCAGTCGTAACATTTTCATTTTACTTTCATTCCTTTTCTATCTTAATAATTTTGTTTAAAAAATTTTCAATGAATAGACATTGTTCAATAATTCATGGATCAAAGAAAAAAGTACATTGTGGTTCAGCGATATGTAAGTGTGAGAGAAGGAGGGTGGGTGGGTGGGTTAAATTTTGCACACATTTTTTTACCTAGGTATTAACTGTTCCTGTACAAAAGTTTTCGTTATTATTAAAATTATCATCTTTCTTGTTGTTGTTGTTGTATAAATTTTTATTCATGGCATTTATAACAAAAATGGATTTGGACTGTTCTATTATCAGTTGTATATGATATCCCCCTTTCGAGGAGGAAAATATTCATTTGTCTTGTGAGTCAGTCATAACATTTTCATTTTACTTCCATTCCTTTTCTGTCTTAGTAATTTTGTTGAAAAATTTTCAATGAATAGACATTGTTCAATGATTCATAGATCAAAGAAAAAAGTACATTGTGGATCAGCCATATGTATGTGTGAGAGGAGGAGGGGGGGGGGGGGTTAAATTTTGCACACATTTTTTTTAGATTGCCTTATCTAACACCAAAAATTAACTTGATACTTTCATGGAAATAAAATCACAGAAAAGCAGTAAATGTTTGATCATTTGTAGTAGATCTATCATTGATGTTCAGCTACAAGACTTTTGATCTTGACAGACACTTTCAAAAACTTTGTATATTTTATTGTATGGACAAATCTTTCCTAAAAACACCATTTCTGACTTGTCATTGCTTCGTGTCATTACTCTTACAATGTATTTAATTTTTTGTTCACAGATCAACCTTCTACACCCCATCATCACAGTATAAATCGCAGCGTCATAGTTCCAAACAGACGACAACCCCGTCGTATACCTCGTGTCACAGAGAGAAGTGATATAGAAGTTGATGGTTCTCAAGTACCT
Organism: Atrina japonica; assembly: GCA_030159075.1. NCBI lineage: Eukaryota > Metazoa > Mollusca > Bivalvia > Pterioida > Pinnidae > Atrina > Atrina japonica. The sequence continues at coordinate 47,194 of BROG01001290.1, read as the reverse complement.
ACTACTGTTCCCACAGTTGTAAATGAGGTTCAGCAATTGCCTTATACATTTAGTCAACAGCAGCAAGTTTTTGTATCCACCATTCCACAGTTTACACAACAGCAAGTACAACATACAAATTTTCAGTTTGCAAACACATTTCCACAACAGTTTACTGCACAAGCCCAGGGATTAACGCCAAGAGGGGGAGGTGGAGGCAAGCCTTCAGTTAAGCTTCTTGATAAAAGTGCAGAAAAAGAATCCGACTCACAGCTAGATGGTGCTGTTGCCGTTTGTGAGGAAGTGATTTGTGAACCTACCCTTGATGAAATTGATGCCGGTGCTTTTGTTGGCACTCTGCCAGAAATAGGCTACAATTGTGTTGTAAAAAGCACAAGTTTTTCACATATAGACACTAGAAATATTGTTGAAGACTTTCAAGAGCCATTATCTCAGGGAACAATGGAATTGTTGCCTAGATCAGATAATGTTGCCAGAAAATGCAGTGTAGGATGCCAGACAGAGACTGATGTTACCATAGTAACAGAAATCTCAGACAGGAAAAGTGTTCACACCCACGATGTCTGTGGTAAGTTCAGAGTCTCTGAATTGTTGTGGAATTTAGAAAAGTTTTACGCAGATCTGGAGCTGAATTTGAATTTGTGAATATTTGAATATAAAATTACCATGCAGTGGACCCTGTATTTGCCACTGAAATGTGGTCCCTAAAGGAAGGTGGTTTCTCAAAAGAGGTTTATCTAGAGGAATATATAACCCAGTGGTTTTCAAAATGTAGTCTTACGTGACAGGTGATCTTTCATGAGAGTGGTCTCACAAGACAGGTTCCAGTGTATTTGGTCACATGTCTAGTACCTGTATGTAATGCAGTGTGGCATCATTTTGACATCATTATTCGGCATAGACAGATAAGTTTAACATCGGAGAATTTTGTTTACTTGGTAGATGTCCACATTCTTTCTTACCTGAGAATAACACATAAATAGCATATATTGATTTATTTCCACAAAATGAAAATTACTAAGGAAAGATAAGGAATGAACGCATTTGGAAAAGTGGAATATCAATCAAATAGCAGTCATCAATATTCTAATATGGTATTCTTTTGCAGTACTTGTTTCAGCGCTAAAATTCCAATAAGAAATACATATAATTTACTGCTGCACATGTGTAAATAACTAATGAATGCTTAATTCAGAACACACAAATTTTCTTACCTCCTGGGTCCAGGGTCTGAAAAATTGGGAAAATATACAAAATTTTAACCAAGTTTCAAGATATTTTTTACAATTTTTTTAGCAAGACTTTTAATCGGTTGATTGAAATGGAATTGTTGTTTTAATGTTGGAGTATTGTTGGTTTCGGCAGATGTTTTAAATATTGAGGTGTATCAATAGAATTTGATTTATTAGTATCGGTATCTAAAATGAGTCGTTTGTCTTTAATAAGAAAAACTGGAGTTGCAGTTTTAGAGAGGTAGTGTCGTTCACAAAATAAACTGTACTGGTATAAGTCTTGATATTTTGAGGTCAAGCCATAAAAAAAGATGAGATGTGATGTATGTTATATCATTTGGCCTATATTTCACAGTTCAAACAGAAAAAGATGGGGTTATTAGAACTGCGGAGCGCACAGTATCAGCACTACAAAGCTATGCAGTAACAGGTGATATCCGGCAGCTACTGATGGTTCAGCGATATCTGACATCTGTGTGTGATGACAATGGTGATTTGTAAGTCTTAAAGAAAATTTCACTTTTTTCTCGAACGTAAAATGACGAGAGTGAAGGTACCATGGGAGTGGAAAGGAGCAACAGTTTTTAATTTACACGTATGCTACAATATTATGAGATGTCCTTCGGAGCCCCAGTAGTTGATTTATCTCATAGTGAAAACCATTACATATTTTCTCTGAATTTAGTTATGTATAGGATATACATGTACATATATTAATTAGGAAGTATCAAACAGATTTTTATCTTTACACACAGTGATTAAGTTTTGTCATTTGTTGTTGACAGGAATTCATAGTGTTGTAAACAAGTGTAAACATGTATTGTTTACCAAAGCTTATGTTTTGAGCTTTGTATTTTTGGTTTGTTTGGCATTTTAAAATATTGATCCTCATTTGCATAATAAATCTGAAATGATTGTCAATAACATGTTACTTACAGTAATAACATTTAAATCCTGGATGATTCAAATTTTATTTGAAAGGGGCATTAACTGTGTTTTTGGTTTTTTTTCAAATCTTTTTCCCTTTTTTACTTCTTAGAATGATATACAATAATATAAGAAGCATACAGGCATAACATGCATAAAAATTCTTAAAATCCTATATACTTTGTGAAAATTACTTGAGAAACCAAGGTTTTGTACGCTGGACCTGACCTTATATGCACAAAATATATAAGAATATAAGACCTATTACGCCTATGTATAGCTCATATTTGTTATACCTGTAGTACATCAAGTACAAGTAGTAAAAGTAGAAAAAAATCGAAATATTTATTTTGTTAACACAGCTAATGCCATTTTAAAATAAAAGGTACAAAGATTTCTTTGTGTCTTACATGTTTCCTGTCATAAGAGATTTTATTCTTGTTTCCTCTCTCTCCCCCCTCTCTCTCTATATATGTATTCTCACTCTCACATGGTCTCTCTCTCATTCTAATTAATTCTGTCTCAAATACTTATTCATATCTAATCTATAGATTGGTTTGTGTTGAAAAAGAGTTCAATCTGCATGAATTTACTTAATTTAAAAGTTTGATGGTACAGTGGAACTTGTGTTGAGGGGCCCTCCTATCTGCCACTGAAATGTGGTCTCTTAAGTCATTTTCAGAATATGGTCTCACAAGACAGGTGGTCTTTCATGTAATTACAAATTGGTCATTCATGTCAGCGGTCTTTCATGTAAGCAGTCTTTCATGTGAGTGGTCTTTCATATACAGTAAAACCTGTATATAGGGGCCACCAAAGGGACCAGAGAATATTGACCTTTATGTGCAGGTGACCCTTATACACAGGTTTAATTTAGTTGAAGTATGCAGTCAAGGGACGTTTCAAAACTGGCCTTTATAGACAGGTGATCCTTATATAGAGGTGGCCACTATAGCAGGTTTTACTGTAATTACAGTGATCTTTCATGTAAGTGGTCCTCATGTGAGTGATCTTTCATATGAGTGGTCTTTCGTGTAAGCAGTCTTTCATGTGAGTGGTCTTTCATGTAATAACAAAGTGATCTTTCATGTGGGTGGTCTTTCATGTAAGCAGTCTTTCATATGAGTGGTCTTTCATGTAAGTGGTCTTTCATGTAAGTGGTCCTCATGTGAGTGGCCTTTCATGTGAGTGGTCTTTTATGTAAGTGGTCTTTCATGTAAGTGGTCTTCATGCGAGTGTTCTTTCGTGTGAGTGCTCTTTCATGGAAGTGATCTTTCTTGTAAGTGGTCTTTCGTGTAAGTGGTCTTTCTTGTGATTGGTATTTCGTGGGAGTGGTCTTTCATGGAAGTGGTCTTTCAAGATAGGTTTCACTGTATGAACACAATTCCACACTTATTTACCTGCATGTATGCATTGTTAATATTTACTTTATCATGTGTTTATAATGTCGACAATCTTTTACAGACCGCTACATACCTCAATAATAAATAGTCAACTAGAAGTTGTTCACAATCTCCTGGATGTGATGGGTACTCTTCCAAACTCCTGGTTGAAAATCAATTCCTATAATAACTTACTTCAGGTGAGGACATTTGCTTCAATAATGGTCAATTTAATCAAATTAGTTTTCTTGTTTTTATCCTACAACAAGTACCATAGTTATTACCCTTCAGATTTGTAAATTTATGGATCCACCAAAAAAAAAGGTAAAACTTGAGTATACAAAAATGACCTAATGTGTGATATATGTAATAACATTTTCCAGACACCTCTCCACTTAGCAGTGTTGACTCAACAAGCAGGTGTTGTAGATCGTCTTTTGTGTTCGGGGGCCAATCCAACGTTACCAGACAGAAACGGAAACACGGCTACCCATCTAGCTGTGCAGATCAGTGCCAACAATTGTTTGGAAGTTTTGTTGAAATATCAAAGGCCTGGTTCTACCTTTGATAAACCATTTCCTGAGCTGAATATGAGGAATTTTTGTGGTAAGATTCCTTATACTTTTTGTATCAATTTTCAAATATTCTTTGTATACCTAACCCAAGGTATAATGTATTTATTATGCAAGTAGTACTGTAATATTCCTGGAATATTTTGCCTCTGGTTATTTTCGCCCCTGGAATATTTTGCCCTTGGGTTATTTTTGCCCTTGTATGACAGAAAACCTATTCACCCCATCTTAAATTTACACTAAATCACTATAGTCTTATGGCATAGGCCTATATGTCTGTGCTTTAATTATTAGCATGAAATTTTTGCTTTCATTTTCAATTCACCCTCTCATCTAATGGCGAAAATTGAATGGGATATAGAAAATATCCAGGTATACAGTTAGTACATGTACTACTGGTGTACAAGTTTTCATATTGTGGGAGTTTTTCTTTAATGTTTACTTCTTTGTGAGTAGATATTACCACCATCCCCCCCAAAAAAGTGACAAACTAATTATAACCATTTCAAAGCAGTTGTGCTTTTTTTGAGAGACCACCCTGTCTGTCATTGGAAATTGGATTTTTAAGACACATTACCTACAAACAGAAGACAATTTTAAAGAATGATCTAACAGATTTAATTCCTGAATATGAGTTTTTCTGGACAGTCAGTCTGTCAAGATTCTAATGTATATCAAGTGCAATCTAGGAAGTCATTGCTAGGTTTTTGGTCAGATTACATGTACAAAAAGTATGTAGCAAATACTGGCCAATGTATTGATGGTGACTGTCTGTCCATCTGTCTGTTTGCAACAACAATTTATGTTGAGCTGTTGCATTTAGCTCTATTGTGAGAAATACAATGCTTCACAACTCCATCTTTGCTTGCTTTGACTTGATTTAATGAGTGGCGTGGCTACTGGAAGCCCTTATCACTCATCCTCCTGAGGCAGGGAGAGAGATGTCCAGTGAGTGTGTATTTGTGTCTTTGAATGGTCTGTATTTTCAACAGCTTTTAACGTCCCACTACACTAGTACACTCTGTCAACTGCACATCCTAGACCAATTTACCTCCATATAGGCATAGAGCTGTGCAGGCAGGCAGATGTAAACTCTGAAAATCTGACATGATTAGGGATTGAAACCAGTGACCTTCATATTGAAGATCTGAGCTACTCTGTCCGCTAATTCCATCTTTATTGGTTTCTAGACAGATCAGATTGCTAGTAGAGTGCACCTCTGATTGGTTGTCTTTTGAAACATACTTTAATATTCACTTTCCGATTGGAACGTTTATTTTACAAGAAAAAAACCCAGATGTTTCTTATGTTAGTTTTTACTATTTTATGTAGAATATTTAAACCTAGTATTGATACACTGCTATATTTTCAGGTTTTTCGCCGGCTCATATTGCAGTCCAAAGGAGTAATCAGTCGGCCCTAACATGTATAGTTAGAGGGAAAGGGAACATCAACCTTCCAGATGGGAAGACCGGTCGCACACCTCTTCATTATGCTGTCGAAACTGACAACTTGGCTATTGCAGGCTACTTGATCTTAGAGGTAATGTCACGTTACATAGACACAAGTTAGGCTTAGAGGATAAGTAGAGGGGGCTTTTGATCCACACTTAATTATCTTGTTGTTAAGGCTGTGTTTGACTTGTGATTTTGTTTTCATTATCTTGTGTTAGATTTGAATAAAGTATAACATATCAATTGCTGAGTTGTTGCTATTGATTATGAGTCTTATTGACTATTTTTTTCAGTTAATAATTACACTCAATTTCATACTCGCAAAATTTAACATGAGGGGTATGAAATTACCCCCAAAATGTGAACTTAAAAGGAAACAAGTGAGATTAAACATTTTGACTTCAGTATCAGAGTGTTTTGTATTCCCAAGGTCCTATGCTTTATTTATGTCATGCTATACATTTGCAGGCTGACGCTTTCGTGAATGAGGCATGCTTTAATGGAAACACAGCCCTACACATTGCATGTGGCAAACAAAATGTGGGAATGGTAGCACTATTAATGGCAGCAGGTGCTGATCCAAATCAGGAAAATTCTGAAAACGTATTGGTGGATGAGAATGATGGACAACAGTTTGAGCCAAGAGGCCATAAACCACAAGATTATTCGATGAAAAATGAAAAGGTAATGAATCTTACTACCATAAAAACTGATTTTGACCACAATAGCCACGGTTATAGACTAGGATGTGCTTTCTCATACGTGAGGTTTATCACTTTAAATCTTTATAGTTGTGATATAGACAACTTATCATATAAGGGCACAGTAACTTGGTTGTATGTAACATGACCTTAATCTGGTCAGCAAAATTTCTATCTTGACATTGACTTTAAAAATGTGTAACAATTAGGTCATACTGCTGTAAGTGGTTTCTTGTTTTCTTTATCACATAATTTCCAATAAGTAAGTATATTTTTGTGTTTTGTTTGTTTTTTATTTGCTCTTTTTGTTTGATAATGATGACAAATTATTTTTTCTATAGGTGATTGGTAATTTTTGTTCTTTTCTCTATTCGTTACTGGTAATTTGTGTTATTTTCTCTGTTAGGTGCCAGTATTTTGTGTTATTTTCTCTCTTTGTTAGTTACTGGTAATTTGTGTTATTTTCTGTTTGTTAGTTACTGGTAATTTGTGTTATTTTCTGTTTGTTAGTTACTGGTCATTTGTGTAATTTTCTCTCTTTGTTAGTTACTGGTAATTTGTGATATTTTCTCTGTTAGTTGCCAGTATTTTGTGTTATTTTCTTTCTTTGTTAGTTACTGGTAATTTGTGTTATTTTCTGCTTGTTAGTTACTAGTAATTTATGTTATTCTCTCTTTGTTAGTTACTGGTAATTTGTGTAATTTTCACTCTTTGTTAGTTACTGATCATTTGTGTTATTTTCTGTTGTTAGTTACTGATCATTTGTGTTATTTTCTGTTTGTTAGTTACTGGTAATTTGTGTAATTTTCTCTCTTTGTTAGTTACTGGTCATTTGTGTTATTTTCTCTCTTTGTTAGTTACTGGTCATTTGTGTTATTTTCTCTCTTTGTTAGTTACTGGTGATTTGTGTTATTTTCTGTTTGCTAGTTACTGGTCATTTGTGTTGTTTTCTTTGTTAGTTACTGGTAATTTGTGTTATTTTCTCTTTGTTAGTTACTGGTAATTTGTGTTATTTTCTCTCTTTGTTAGTTACTGGTAATTTGTGTTATTTTCTTAGGTAGTTGCCAGTATTTTGTGTTATTTTCTCTCATTGTTAGTTACTGGTAATTTGTGTTATTTTCTCTCATTGTTAGTTACTGGTAATTTGTGTTATTTTCTCTCTTTGTTAGTTACTGGTAATTTGTGTTATTTTCTTTGGTAGTTGCCAGTATTTTGTGTTATTTTCTCTCATTGTTAGTTACTGGTAATTTGTTTTATTTTCTCTATTTTTTTTTACTGGTAATTTGTGGTGTTTTCTTTGTTAGTTGCCAGTATTTTGTGTTATTTTCTCTCATTGTTAGTTACTGGTAGTTTGTTTTATTTTCTCTATTTTTTGTTACTGGTAATTTGTGGTGTTTTCTTTGTTAGTTGCCAGTATTTTGTATTATTTTCTCTCATTGTTAGTTACTGGTAGTTTGTTTTATTATCTCTATTTTTTGTTACTGGTAATTTGTGGTATTTTCTTTATTAGTTGCCAGTATTTTGTGTTATTTTCTCTCTTTGTTAATTATTGTTAATTTGTGTTTCATACATGTGTTACCAACCAATCTGTGTGAGATGTTTGTGTTTATCTTTCTATCCATCTTTCCAGGTCCTGCGAGTTTTACGAGGTGAGCCATATACTGTCTCTGGTGATTTGAATGTGGAAACCAGCAAAAGAATATTTGAGCAGACAACCAAGAATTTTTCTCTTTTGTCCTTGTCAGAGAGTTCTTATGGTTTAAATGGTGCAACAGTACCGGGAGATAGTAAGTATTTGAGTGAGTGAGAGTACAAACTCTGTAAAGTGTCATTTGTTGAAGTAATCAGAACAGAAGTAACATATATAGTAAGATGTCACAATTTTTATGATTTTTTAGGTCACCTTGAGCCTATTGCGATGGTCTTTTGCCTGTCATGTGTCGTAATCTTTAATACATTTTTGACTTCTTCTCAAGAACAATTGCTAAAAACAATTCAGGACTGACCAGAATACAAAATACAGATTTAAGTACTTTAACATAGCATTTTTTCCCCTCTTCCATTAAGATATTGCTGCCACCGTATAACTGGAAATCTGTTAAGTGTAGCCTAAAGCATGGTCAAAACAATAATAAGTCAAACTTCCATATCAGAACGTTATATCCAGATGATTGTATACCGGTATTCCAGATGGTTGAATTCCAGTGTTCCAGATGGTTGTGTACTGGTATTCAGGATGGTTGTATACCAGTATTCCAGATGGTTGTATATCGGTATTCCAGATGGTTGTATACCAGTATTCCAGATAGTTGAGTACCGGGATTCCAGATGGTTGTATACCGGTATTCCAGATGGTTGTTTATCGGTATTCCAGATGGTTGTATACCGGTATTCCAGATGGTTGTAAAACCGGTATTCCAGATGGTTGTATATCAGTATTCCAGATGGTTGTATACCGGTATTCCAGATGGTTGTATACCGGTATTCCAGATGGTTGTGTACTGGTATTCAGGATGGTTGTATACCAGTATTCCAGATGGTTGTATACTGGTATTCCAGATGGTTGTATACCCGTATTCCAGATAGTTGAGTACCGGTATTCCAGATGGATGTATACCGGTATTCCAGATGGTTGTTTATCAGTATTCCAGATGGTTGTATACCGGTATTCCAGATGGTTGTAAAACCGGTATTCCAGATGGTTGTATATCAGTATTCCAGATGGTTGTATACCGGTATTCCAGATGGTTGTGTACCGGTATTCAAGATGGTTATATACCAGTATTCCAGATGGCTGTATACCGGTATTTCAGTTGGTTGTATAATGGTATTCCAGATGGTTGAATTCCAGTGTTCCAGATGGTTGTGTACTGGTATTCAGGATGGTTGTATACCAGTATTCCAGATGGTTGTATATCGGTATTCCAGATGGTTGTATACTGGTATTCCAGATGGTTGTATACCAGTATTCCAGATAGTTGAGTACCGGTATTCCAGATGGTTGTATACCGGTATTCCAGATGGTTGTTTATCGGTATTCCAGATGGTTGTATACCGGTATTCCAGATGGTTGTTTACTGGTATTCCAGATGGTTGTATACCGGCATTCCAGATGGTTGTATACCGGTATTTCAGTATTCCAGATGGTTGTGTATCAGTATTCCAGATGGTTGTAGACCAGTATTCCATTGCTAGGTATATGTAAAATTTCTTCAAGGTTTAAATTTTGTTGATAAATAAAAACAAGGAAATTAAGACCACAGTGAAATGTTCTGATTCTAATTTATTTAATTCTGAATGTCAAATGAATATGTTAAAAAGATTTGCATTTTTTTTTAATTTGCAGTTGGTGATGTAGACAGAATACCCTATCCAGTGCGTGTCCATTTATCCAAGCTGTTAGATACCCCATCAGAGGGCAAAGACTGGCTTGCACTTGCAGATATTCTAGGTCTCCGAAAGGTTTTAGAGGGTCAAGAAGGTGGATTTAGTCCAACCAGGCTTTTGTTGACTTATTATGAGGTAAATTGTTGTCCTATTCAAATAATATATCGGAATCTTTTGCAGATCAGCATACTTTGGGTCTATCCTCAGTATATATAAAATGTATTTTAGAAATAATAATAATGATAATATTAATAAAATGATTGCATAACATAAATCTAAATGAGCAAAAAGTGTAAATGTTGAAGGCATCTGGTTAATCAGTGTTATACAGTAGAACCTGTCTCGAGACACCACTCTTTTGAAAGACCAACTGTCTTGAGAGACCACATTCCAAAAGCCATGTGGTTAAACAGTCCTTTAAATATAACCTCTTTTGAGAGATCACCAGTCTTGTAAGACCACATTTCAGTAGCAGAAAGGGTGGTGGTCTCTCAAGACATGTTCCACTGTAGTAAAATTCATATAGTCTGGCGGGGTGGAGTCTTGTGAACCATTTCTTAATGCAGACGAGTTTAAATTTTAGGTAATCATGCATAATGATAGTAAATAACACTTACAGAAGTAATTTTCCTACTTGTCACCGAGTATCCAGTGAGGAATAAAATATTTTCCCTGTGCAGCTTACCTTAACTGAAAAGTGAGTAGAATCATCCATATGAGAATTAAAAGGTTACTCCTCCCTGCCAAGTTATGTGAATCGGACAATAGATTGCACTTTGACATGTTAACTCATCAACCCCTGAAAAACAATGGACTCTTCTATAAATCAATGGCTTAGATCAGTCCAAATGTGTCTTTAGCATTTTAAGGGGTGAATGGGTTAAGTGTCAATTAATATTGGTTTGGTTCAGTGTTCTATTTTGATATATAATGCTCTGTTTTCAGTCATGTGGAGGTACGATAAAGCAATTACTAAGTGCCCTGAGGTCACTGGGCAGAATGGATGCTGTGTGTTTGATTTCGGAATCACTCAGTCTTCTTCAAGGTAATATATATATCAAAACATACTCTGAAATAATTTGAATTTTTGTTAATTTACATGAGGTTAATTTGAAATGGAACTCTTTTTTTTGTAACATGGTTTGAAATTTAAAGGTCACGACTTTTCATCCCTGTGTATAGGTCTGCATTGTGGATAAAATTTGAATTCATTAAATAAAAAAGAAGCCAATTCTTTTAATGACTAGGGTAGATAGGGTTAGTGGTTAAGTCCTCACTACATTCTTTTTATCATATAACCAAAGAATTCCAATGTGGAACATTATTCTTTTTATGCCCCCGTGACAAAATGTTCGGAGGGGGCCTATTAATTTACCCCTGTCTGTCTGTTTGTCCATCTGGATATAGATACATGGTCTGTCCGGCTATCTCCTCCTACAGTCTTGGAGCTACCACTTTTATATTTTGTAGGATGTTGATACACATAATAGATGTGTGATGTCCAAAGCATTTTTGTCGGGGGTGGGTGGGCATCATTTGTGTCTCACAGACAGCACAACTAGTTGTACTTCAATATCAGTTTGTCAAATCTAAAATACATGGATATATACTCATGCATATGGCAGAGTGGGGGGGGGGGCATCGTTCGTATCTAGTTATAATTTATTCCACATCTGGTAAAAATCTGATATTGCTTCACCAGTGTTTTGCAAGGGCTTTGAGTAGTCATGCAGCACATTAAATCACCTATGATTGACTGGTTCAACATGTTCAGTTATCAAATATGTTTTCTTTTTTATCACAAGGTGATGATTGCAAAACAGAAGTTTTAAAAAGTACAGGTCAGAGGAATACAGATTCCAGTGTTGACAATGGGCGAAGTGTCATTGTTCGGCAGATGGCTGCTACATAGGCATTAGATGTATCTGTAACAGTTGTAAAGAGAACACTCTCAGATATGTGTCAAGCATCTGATGTAAAAAAGCACCAGAAAGTGAAGCTGCTTGTGTTTGGATAAATCCGGATAGTACTAATACCCTGACAGACACTATAATCTAAATTTAGTGTGAGCACATAGGCAGATACTGATTGTTTTGTGGTCAGTATTGTGGGCCAAGAATTTCTTTTTGGATAGATCAGGGAAATTTTAGTTAAAATATTTCACTGGAAATTTAAGAGTCCTAGGGATTCATTTTTGGTTAAATGCATAAAGCAAATTGGTGGTCATAAGATGAATCCGAGAGGCAATTTTTAATGATGTTTTTCTTTTCTTTATATTTTTAAAAGAGCTTTTTATAAATTTAGACAATTTCAGATAATAATCCATGTACTTTCAAGATTATAATCCTATCATTCAATCATCAAAAATCTTCACCATCAAAAATGCCATTAAAATATAGTATGTGGTACAGCTAAAAACCGAATAAAAATGACCCAGTTCAGGAATCACTGGAATGAAGTGTCATGTTTCATAGTAACTAAAGCAATGCAGTCTCAAATGTATGGAAGGATGATGGTGTTCTTTTTTTAGTAGGGACAATATGAACTAGAGAAATTTACAATAGAAATGAATAAGTGTAATGGCTCTTGTAAATACAGCTAGTTACAGCTTAAAAATGTTTGTGATGGATTTCTTTTTTGGATGTGTGTACATTCATTCACCCTCAAAGTACAAAATGGAATCTTCCAAACATTGATACAGATCTGCCTACATATGACATTAGGGGTGTACAGTTTTGAATAGAATAGGAAGTGATTTGTGCCGTGGAAATGACATGAAGAGTAAAGATTTCTTCATTCCATATGAATAAGTAATGTACTAGCCATTTGTAGAATGATAAACAAATATAATCGTCCATTTTGTGCCACAAATATGGATGCTTAATGTTGACCGTGAAATATTCTGTGTATGTACTGTAAATTTGCCAATTTTTTGTGTACAGGCTAACACAGGATTTCATTAATGTACTACATTAAAATATTATGTTTTTAATTAAAGGATTCAGTTAATAATATAAGGCTTTTTGTAGAAAACAATTGCTAGATGTAACCCAATTGAGGTTACCAGCAGTGGATCGATATCGAAGTATTATACATCATATTTTTTTCTTTAAATTTTCCTCCATTTTATTTGGTAAATCAATTTCAAATTTATCAAAGCAAAAAATAAGAGAATGGCTACACTGTAAACATGAATTTAATAAGGGCTTCATAGATGAATGAATTGGAGCACATCAAATTAATTTTTGTTGATGCATGTTTGTCTCTCTGTCTCCATCAACAATTTGGTTTACCTGTTTTCTGCTTCATAGCTGTCTTGTAAGAAATGCCAAGCTTTGCGAATTGGCCAAACCACCTTTCTTTCATTCTTTTCCTTTTTTTTTTGTCCTGATGAAGCAATTACTAACCAGCTAGTTTGGGTCAATTTATGAAATATGTTCAGATCTGGATACTTAGGAATACCTCAGTACCACTACTAGGATATGAGGCAGACCCTTGAACAGCGAGAGGAAGCCTGAATTGTTAATCTATACCCATACTTATGTAATATGATGTTCCGTATATTTCGTTCATTTCATAGTTTGATCTCCAACTTGAATTCAAAATTAGTTAATTAAAATAATGTTTTATAATGAAATCTGTCTTAACATGATAGAGAAAAATTTATATCATTTCCAAACACTATTTACACACAGTGAGAAACAAATATGCTCAATGCCTGTATTTGAAGGGGCATTAGCTGTGGGTTTTTTTTCACAAATTTGTTTTCCTTTTTTATTACTTGATATACAATAACAAAATAGATATAATACACAGGTATACTAATTCTTAAATTCCTATATATTTTGTGAAAATTGCTGGAGAAACTCCGGTTTGGTACTTTTTGGCTTGCAATAGATTAACTCCATCTGACTATTTGTATATGAACACCACACTGGACCTGACCTTATTTTAACACAATATAGAGGAATACAAGACTTTTTATGCCTTTGTATAGCTCTTATTTGTTATTGTACATCAAGTACAAGTAGTAAACATCGAAATATTTTTTTTTTTTTTTGTAAATACAACTAATGCCCCTATAAACTAATGATCATTGCAAGGACTTCAGTTATATTTTAAAAGATCTCACAATATTCACATTGTTATACTGAAATTGGTCAAAGTTGTTATGCTTTTTTTTGTTGTTATTGTTGAGTACCCTATATTGTGGTCAGTCTGTGTTCTGTGATAATGAACTACATATAAGTTGAAATTTTGTTGTTGAAAATCAATTTTTGACCAATAATAAATTCCCGGTATTTTGGTTTATAAAGGAATTTTTTTTTTTGTAAAGGAAACTCTTTTGTTTTTGTTAACTAAGGAGCATTTCTTTTTAAGTAAGGAGATTTTGTTTGCCTGTAGTCCATGCTACCAGTATCTCTGTAAATTTGTCTCATGCAATATCGTACACGTACTTAGAGTATGTGTGAAACAATCATAGAATGCATTTCAAAATTTGTTTGTTGTAGTAAGATAATTAGGTCACCTGAGCCAAAGGCAAAGGGTAATGGCAACTTAATGTAATCATCGTTTGTCTGACGCCATGCAGACAACCGTAACTAAATTCTGATTGACTTTTTTATTCAAAGATTTATGAGAAAATTGTTATAGAATTATCATCTTAGGATCATTGTGAAAAAAATTTCAAGGTCAAGGGGTCAGTGTCACACACACCTATGAAGTAAATAGAAACAGAAGTTTTTTGTCAACTTTTAGACATTTTTGACTTCTTTGCAAGAACCAATAGACTAGTTTAACCACTTATCATAAATTTAAATAGGTGACTTTTAAGGCTGATTTGGCCTCTTGTTTATAAATTGCATAATATATTAAAAAGAAATTCATATAAATTTCAGCTCATTCTCATCTGTCATTCATTTGTGTACTGAGATCAGATAAAATGTAAAGGTCAAGGACAAATGTTTACACATCATTTCCAATAAATTTTCATGAACTAATGTTATTGCTTCTGTATTATAATAAAATGAAAGTAATCACGTATCTGCGGTAGTGTGTACTGTAGGTCAAAATGATTGATATATGTATGTATATATGTGTGTATATATATATATATATATAAATATATATATATCTAAGAATGAGAGTGATGGCCTTGATCACTGGAGGCCAAAAACTATGTCAATAAAATAAAATCTAGTATTGTAAAATGCATATAACCTGGTGGGATGGAATCTCGTGAATCCTTTCCTTTCTTGACCCGAATGGTTCTAAATTTTAGGTAATACACTGTACATCATAATTACCCTAGTAAGTGTAGTCTTTCTTGACCTGAATGGTTCTAAATTTTAGGTAATACACTGTACATCATAATTACCCTAGTAAGTGTAGTCGTTCCTACTTGTCATCATACCCACGAGTTTGCAGTGCAGAATAAAATGCCTTTCCCTTGAAGCCTTTCATAAGTGAAAAGTGAGTAGAATCGGCCGTATGATAATCAAAAAGTCATGTGAATTGAACAATATATACATGTGTCTGTATCAGTTTAATATATAATGATACAAACGTGTATAAAGTAGATTTTATTTTATTGACATAGTTTTGGCTTTATGTGGCCTTGATTTTACTTTTTTTGAACTTTTATCCACTACTGGCAGGAGACCATTTGTGGCCAAGTAACAATTCTTTGAAATGTCATATTGTTCAATGGTTTAATTGTAATATTATAGCATGCAAGTTTGTTTGAAGAAGAAATATATTTAATCAAAGTATTAAAAAATATATTGGCAACACACAAGCTCAGCACCACAATAATGCATAGTTTCCCTTTAGCAACCCTGAATTGGTAAGTGTGAATTGAGGGGGTGTCGAGTGTCACATAATTGGCGATTCAATTGATATGTTAGGTCATTTCTGAGTAGTGTTTTGGATTTATGCTTGAATAAAATTACCTGATGATTTTCTCTTCCAAACACAAGCAAAAAATGGTTATTGCCGAAAAGAAACTTGAAACATGGTAAAATCAAAGCCCCCTGGCGAAGTGGAAGAAAACCCACATATAATGTCAGAATTTTGGTAGGCTAAACACTGGAATAGTATGAGTTGGAAAAAGTTGATATGTTGACTATTACAGTAAGAGAGGTTAAGGAAATGGCAGTACCGGAAAAGGGCAAATATCTTTAATAGCTGAAGAGAAAATGTAATTGTAAACTATTGTAATTATGTTAACCTTTTATCAACGAATGCAAAGAAAAACATGTGAAGCTGATATATATATATATATATATATATATTTATATGAAAGAAAATCACTTGCTTTCTCTGTCCACTTCTGATATACTCGTAATGTTATCGTATATATCATGAAAAATTCCCTTTTTGTACTTTAAAAACAACCATTCCCTTTGTAAATGTAATAGTGTTAAATGACACAAAAACAAGTTCTTTATCAAGTTGGCAGAATTGGTTTTCCAGCCCAAAAAAGGGCACTTGAGGGTTGATTTGCCAATCGTCCCCGCTCTCTCGTGTTCATGCAAGGATTCTAACAATAATTCTGTCACAAGTTTCTCAAACATCAACCTGTACAAATGTAATGTCGTATTTGGGATCTTTTTACTTCGTGACGGACAGCTATAGTAGATTACACAAATTTGGCAAGAATTGGTCTCCTACCAGTACAGTTTATATCCAAAAGATTTGCTAACTTATATTTAAATAAACCAGTAATTTATTAGGTCATGAATCAGATTTCTAGAAAATAAAATGTATAAGCTGATCACAGGAAATTTGAAAAGTCACAACCAGTAAAGTATGGGTGAAATTCTGTATAAAATAATATACAGTAATTATTTGATAAATTTGCAACTCAAATTTTGCAAAAATTTAATATAAAAAGAATATTTATATGGGTTGTTTTTAATCAAATTAGAATTTCAACATTTTATGATTTGAATGCAATAAGATGAAATTGAAATGATTCATGCTCCAGTTATCAGTATTGGTTTTTTGTTGTTGTTGTTTTTTTTTAGATTTTTACCAGTATTCCTACATGTGGGTGGGAATGTCGATATATTTTATTGTGTAAAATATAATATTACTATATGTGGCGAGGAATATATATGTATATATATATATAATGAAGCTTGTATATAAAAACCCCCTTAGGGACCCAACAAAACCAGTCTTTATATAGAGGTGATCTTTCTATAGAGGTTAGTACTATATATAGAGGTTGGTACTATTGGGGATAGCATAAACCGGTCTTTGTGACCAGGTAGTCTTTATACACAGGTGATTGCTAAAGCGGGTTTTACTGTTTCATAAATACAGTATTCCTGTATGTGCTGGGGAATGTATTCTTCATATATGATATATATATATATACATACATACATGTACTACTGGAAAATTTTGTCTCATTAATACAGGATTCCTGTATGTGCTGGGGAATGTACTCTACAAACTATAGAAATATTTTCAGTTTTTGTTTCTACAGCTTGCTTTTCTTTTATCATGGCAAAATGTAGATAAAAGATATGCCAGATTACAGGGTTTTTTTTCAAATTTTTTTTTTCTTTATTTCCTATTTCTAATAGTTTTGAGTGACAGATGAAATGTGTGTTACAGTATGCCAATGAGCAAATATATTGTGTATGGAATAGTGTCAGAGCTAAATAGAAAACACACATCTGGTTCTCGGACAATCCCTTGCCACTGAAATGCTGTCGTATCAGCTGTTTCATTGTAATGCATGTACCATACATGTATGATAAAAAATACCCACCTACCACCTATTGTAGAAAGAAAAATAATTTTTTTATAATACACAGGAGTTTAACATACCGATAGGCAGATAATCAAATATTGAGGTAAATTTATAGCTGAGAACATTTCTGGTACATCAGTTATGACATTGATCAAAGGCCAACCCCCCTCCCCCCCCCAAAAAAAAAAGTTTTATGGTGGCTGTATTACTTTGGATACAATTGAACAATAATATATATTATACCTTTACTTTTTATTCTCTATACTCCTCTGTAGTGAAAAAAGTCCAAAGTTACAGATGTCCTACTAAAAAAAAAATCTTGACCATTCAACATCAAAATGTTATTGACTGACTTTGCCCGAAATGTTGCCCGCTTACGTTACAACTCACTGCTATTCAGTACTTCCTTGCCATTACTCGGCAATTTCTGCCATGAAGGAAATGTGATGTCCTATAAAGAAGCATTTATTACGTCTGCTTCGGGCTCTTATATTTACGTGTTAAATTGCCCGTCGGTCTTGCAGAATTATTTATACCAGAAAATAAATTACTGACAAATTTGCAGAATATTTGGAAGAGAAAAAGAGTATAGAATACAAAAAATAAAAGGTATAACAAAACATTTGTAGACAGCAAATTTTTGTTTGGTCAACCTGTGTTGATCTCGCACCCAGTCAACAAATGTATAATGTATACAATCGAAGGGAATTATATTTTCAATTGTAACAAATGGAGTTGTGTATGAAACTCATCCATAAAACCAAAGCATAAAACTCTAAGCATGTGGGATTTAAAATATAAAAGCATAAAAACCTCACCTACCTTGCCACATTTTATTAATCTGCAGGTTGAGAACCAGATAATTTGTTAGAGATTGCCTAATAGAGCAGAATTTTATATTTTTTTTCTCAAGATGTGTGTCGAGTTGTAAAATGTATATATTTTGAAATAGCCTTGTATATCTGGTACCTACACAGAAGATATATATACATATTTATATGCTACATAAAGATGATCATGGTTTTGTTAATACATGTACTGTTATTGTTTTTGTTATCTAAATGCTTGTACATTTTTGCTTGGTTTCTTTTTTTTTATGTGTATTATATATAGATGATGTTAAAGCTTTCAAAACTGATGTCATCTTGCACTTAGCAAGTGTGGATCATTTTACATATCGGGGATAGATACATTAACAAGCCTAGTGTTAATGGTCAGTATAATAGTCACAATGTCGAATCTGGAACATGCTTCCTTACTCCCATCTGCTGTTTTCAGAATCTTAATTTAGTTTTACGAATGCTGTTTTATTGAAGACCCACCCTTCATTTGATATCCATGTTGCAGTCCCAAGACATGCACACAGTAGAACCTGTCGTGATAGACCACCCTTTCCTGCCAATAAAATGTGGTCTCTCAAGACAGGTGGTCTTTCATGACAATGGTCTCTCAAAAGACAGGTGGTCTTTCATGACAATGGTCTCTCAAGACAGGTTCTACTTTATTTTTGTTTGTTTCCTAAAGTGCTGTCATATCCCCTGTCAAATGGTGATATGCACATTTAAATGATTTTATTTATAGAAGCGAAGTCTTACCATGTAGGTACATGTAGTTTTGGGTTTTTAAAATAGACTTCTGGCAACACACGTGACCCCTGTCATTTGCTTGTTACAGTAGACCCTCTATTCTGTCATAAAATCATTGCCTGCTTCTGCTAGGCATCCCACCCCTGCTGAGTTTTGAACTTGCCAATTTGTTTCATGGAATCTTGAACAATGACCCAAGATTTAAAAGTGTATTAGTTAAGATATCATTGGAATAGAAGAGACAGATGGCTAACTATGACATTATATGCTTGTAAAAAGTTTACCATCTTCAAGAATCGGTGTTAAGATGATTTGGTAATAAATACTGTTATGAATAACAACTTGTACTGTCATCATTTAAGTCGCTGAACTTGTACCGTTATCACTGAAGGCATAGTGTCAAACAGTGTATCAAAATTTTGGTTTGGTTTGAATTGCAATAAAATCATATACTGTTATGAATTATCAGGAATATCTAAATTTGGATAACTGCATTTTTAGCTCACCTGAACCTGTCCGTCGTCCATCCGCCTGTAAACTTTTCACATTTTCGACTTCTTCTCCAAAACCACTTAAGGGATCTTGATGAAACTTTATAGGAAGCAAGTACTCAATGTCCTCTACCAAGTTTGTTCATTTCAGCCCAGAGGTGGGGTCAAAGAGCCCCCACGGTGTACCCCTCTTTTAAAATCTTCTCCTCCAGAACCACTGCATGGATTGAAAAACTAATTGTATCTGAGTGGTCTACATAGATGTTCATGTAAAATTCAAGCTAGTTCATTTTGTAGAAATCGAAGAATAATTTTTTGACACGTTTTCGATGTCTTTTTAGACTTTGTAATTTTCATTCATTTTTGTATGATTTCTTTTATTTTCTCCCCTTTTATTCATTATGATGCATTCATTTTGTGTTTTGCTAGATAAAGGCTTTCCTGAAAAAAATTGCTGAAATTTCACATTTTGAATTTTTCTTGAATTTTTTAATACTGCAAAAATGAAGGGGGATGTTGTAATTTTCACTCCTGGGGAGCAAGTACTCATGGTCCACTATCAAGTTTGTTCATTTTGGCCAGATTAGCCCAGGGGTGGATCCAGGGCAAAAGAGGCCATAGGGGGTACCCTCTTTCAAAATCTTCTCCAGAACTGCTGCATTGATTGAAAAACTAATTGCATCTGAGTGATTTACATGGATGCATGATTCAATTTCCTGTTTTTGGAATAAATTGGAAAATTAATTTTTGACATCTTTTCCGGCTTTGTTATTTTCAATCATTTTTAAGTCTCCTCCACTCACACGGAATTGAAGGAGTGTTATAATAATTTGTAAATTGAGATTCCCATGTTTGTAAGATACCAACACAGTTCAGGTGAGTGATATGGCCCATGGGCCTCTTGTTACTCTAAGTACTGTCACAGTAAAATACAAATAGTGTCTGTAATACCATTAAGATGGAGACCAACTAAACAGCAATGCTATAGAGATTAAACAACATGTATGTTGATTTCATGTTTATCTAACTCTAGTTAGTTAATTTTCAAAATTTGAAAACACAAAGTTTACCGAGTGTCTTTTCATATTTTTGAAAATTAACTAACTAGAGTTAGATAAACATGATAATAAACTTACAGGAGTTGTTGAATCTGTTTCTACCATAACTGATGGGTAGAATGGAATATTAGCCTACATCACGTCTAGACGCTATTAGGTTTGGTCTCATGATCGCGTCAAACTTGTACGTCACTTCATTCTCTTTCACCATGATAACCATTACTGTTAAACTATTGAGAACTCAAAATGCAACTAGAAGTGTCTGTAATATTAGACTGAGTAGCATTACTGTTACATATGACAATTAACTAATAACTGGAATTATATTATAATGTCTGTAATATAACAGTGGACTTCCTGTAACAGCAATACTGTTTAGAACAGTTATAGAAGGATTCTAGTAATGTCTGTAATATAACAGTGGACTTCCTGTAACAGCAATACTGTTTAGAACAGTTATAGAAGGATTCTAGTAATGTCTGTAATATAACAGTGGACTTCCTGTAACAGCAATACTGTTTAGAACAGTTATAGAAGGATTCTAGTAATGTCTGTAATATAACAGTGGACTTCCTGTAACAGCAATACTGTTTAGAACAGTTATAGAAGGATTCTAGTAATGTCTGTAATATAACAGTGGACTTCCTGTAACAGCAATACTGTTTGGTACAGTTATAGAAGGATTCAAGTAATGTCTGTAATATAATAGTGGCCTTCCTGTAACAGCAATACTGTTTAGAACAGTTATAGAAGGATTCTAGTAATGTCTGTAATATAACAGTGGCCTTCCTGTAACAGCAATACTGTTTAGAACAGTTATAGAAGGATTCTAGTAATGTCTGTAATATAACAGTGGCCTTCCTGTAACAGCAATACTGTTTATAACAGTTATAGAAGGATTCTAGTAATGTCTGTAATATAACAGTGGCCTTCCTGTAACAGCAATACTGTTTGGTACAGTTATAGAAAAATTCTAGTAATGTCATTAATATAACAGTGGCCTTCCTGTAACAGCAATACTGTTTGGTACAGTTATAGAAAAATTCTAGTAATGTCTGTAATATAACAGTGGACTTCCTGTAACAGCAATACTGTTTAGAACAGTTATAGAAGGATTCTAGTGATGTCATTAATATAACAGTGGACTTCCTGTAACAGCAATACTGTTTGGTAGTTATAGAAGGATTCTAGTGATGCCATTAATATAACAGTGGACTTCCTGTAACAGCAATACTGTTTGGTACAGTTATAGAAGGATTCTAATAATGTTTGTAATATAACTGGACTTCCTTTAACAGCAATACTGTTTGGTACAGTTATAGAAGGATTCAAGTAATGTCTGTAATATAACAGTTGACTTCCTGTAACAGCAATACTGTTTATTACAGTTACAGAAGGATTCTGTAAAGCAATACTGTCTGTACAATATAACAGTAATGTCTGTAATTCCTGTAACAGCAATACTGTTTGGTACAGTTATAGAAGGATTCTAGTAATGTCTGTAATATAACAGTGGCCTTCCTGTAACAGCAATACTGTTTAGAACAGTTATAGAAGGATTCTAGTAATGTCTGTAATATAACAGTGGACTTCCTGTAACAGCAATACTGTTTGGTACAGTTATAGAAGGATTCTAGTAATGTCATTAATATAACAGTGGACTTCCTGTAACAGCAATACTGTTTGGTACAGTTATAGAAGGATTCTAGTGATGTCATTAATATAACAGTGGACTTCCTGTAACAGCAATACTGTTTGGTACAGTTATAGAACAATTCTAGTAATGTCTGTAATATAACAGTGGACTTCCTGTAACAGCAGTACTGTTTGGTACAGTTATAGAAGGATTCTAGTGATGTCATTAATATAACAGTGGACTTCCTGTAACAGCAATACTGTTTGGTACAGTTAAAGAAGGATTCTAATAATGTTTGTAATATAACAGTGGACTTCCTTTAACAGCAATACTGTTTGATACAGTTACAGGATTATTCTAGTGTAAGTAATGTCTGTAATATAACAGTGAACTTCCTGTAACAGCAATAGTGTTTAGTACAGTTATAGAAGGATTCTAGTAATGTGTAATATAACAGTGGACTTCCTGTAACAGCAATACTGTTTGGTACAGTTACAGGATGATTCTAGTGTAAGTAATGTCTGTAATATAACAGTGAACTTCCTGTAACAGCAATACTGTTTAGTACAGTTATAGAAGGATTCTAGTAATGTCTAATATAACAGTGGACTTCCTGTTACAGCACTTCTGTTTGGTACAGTTATAGAAAGATTCTAGTGTAAGTAATATCTGTAATATAATGGTGGACTTCCGACTTACCTGTGTACAGCAATACTTGTTTTGTATCTGTAATATAAGGATTCTTTGTGTAAGTAATATCTGTAATATAGAATTCGGTGAACTTCCTGTAACAGCACTTACTGTTTTTGTACAGTTATAGAAGATTTCTTTCTAGTAATACCTGTAATATAAACAGTGGACTTCCTGTAACAGCAATACTGTTTGGTACAGTTACAGGAGTGATTCTAGTGTAAGTGAATGTCTGTAATATAACAGTGGTCTTCCTGTAAACAGTAAATACTGTTTGACTTCCTGGTAGCAATACTGTTATAGAAGGATTTTAGTGTAAGTAATATTAATATAACAGTGGACTTCCTGTAACAGCAATACTGTTTAGAACAGTTATAGAAGGACTTTCTAGTATATGTCTGTAATATGTAACAGTGGACAGTTGACTTCCTGTAACAGCAATACTGTTTAGGTACAGTTATAGAAGGATTCTAGTAATGTCTGTAATATAACAGTGGACTTCCTGTAACAGCAGTACTGTTTGGTACAGTTATAGAAGGATTCTAGTGATGTCATTAATATAACAGTGGACTTCCTGTAACAGCAATACTGTTTGGTACAGTTTATAGAAAAAATTCTAGTAATGTCTGTAATATAACAGTGGACTTCCTGTAACAGCAGTACTGTTTGGTACAGTTATAGAAGGATTCTAGTGATGTCATTAATATAACAGTGGACTTCCTGTAACAGCAATACTGTTTGGTACAGTTATAGAAGGATTCTTTTAGTGATGCCATTAATATAATGGTGGACTTTGGACTTCCTGTAACAGCAATACTGTTTGGTACAGTTATAGAAGGATTCTAATAATGTTGTAATATAACGGTGGACTTCCTTTAACAGCAATACTGTTTTGTACAGTTACAGGATTATTCTAGTGTAAGTAATGTCTGTAATATAACAGTGAACTTCCTGTAACAGCAATACTGTTTGGTACAGTTACAGGATGATTCTAGTGTAAGTAATGTCTGTAATATAACAGTGGTCTTCCTGTAACAGCAATACTGTTTGGTACAGTTACAGGATGATTCTAGTGTAAGTAATGTCTGTAATATAACAGTGAACTTCCTGTAACAGCAATACTGTTTAGTACAGTTATAGAAGGATTCTAGTAATGTCTAATATAACAGTGGACTTCCTGTTACAGCACTTCTGTTTGGTACAGTTATAGAAAGATTCTAGTGTAAGTAATATCTGTAATATAATGGTGGACTTCCGACTTCCTGTTACAGCAATACTGTTTTGTACAGTTATAGAAGGATTCTTGTGTAAGTAATATCTGTAATATAACGGTGGACTTCCTGTAACAGCAATACTGTTTTGTACAGTTATAGAAGAATTCTAGTAATACCTGTAATATAACAGTGGACTTCCTGTAACAGCAATACTGTTTGGTACAGTTACAGGATGATTCTAGTGTAAGTAATGTCTGTAATATAACAGTGGTCTTCCTGTAACAGCAATACTGTTTGGTACAGTTATAGAAGGATTTTAGTGATGTCATTAATATAACAGTTGACTTCCTGTAACAGCAATACTGTTTAGAACAGTTATAGAAGGATTCTAGTAATGTCTGTAATATAACAGTGGACTTCCTGTAACAGCAATACTGTTTAGAACAGTTATAGAAGGATTCTAGTAATGTCTGTAATATAACAGTGGACTTCCTGTAACAGCAATACTGTTTGGTACAGTTACAGGATGATTCTCTAGTGTAAGTAATGTCTGTAAATATAACTGTGAACTTCCTAGTAACAGCAATGTCTGTTTAGTACAGTTATAGAAGGATTCTAGTAATGTCTAATATAACAGTGGACTTCCTGTTACAGCACTTCTGTTTGGTACAGTACAGTTATAGAAAGATTCTAGTGTAAGTAAGCAATCTGTAATATAATGGTGGACTTCTGACTTCCTGTTACAGCAATACTGTTTTGTACAGTTATAGAAGGATTCTTGTGTAAGTAATATCTGTAATATAACGGTGGACTTCCTGTAACAGCAATACTGTTTTGTACAGTTATAGAAGGATTCTAGTAATACCTGTAATATAATAGTGGACTTCCTGTAACAGCAATACTGTTTGGTACAGTTACAGGATGATTCTTTGGTGTAAGTAATGTCTGTAATATAACAGTGGTCTTCCTGTAACAGCAATACTGTTTGGTACAATTATAGAAGGATTCAAGTGATGTCATTAATATAACAATGGACTTCCTGTAACAGCAATACTGTTTGGTACAGTTATAGAAAAATTCTAGTAATGTCTGTAATATAACAGTGGACTTCCTGTAACAGCAATACTGTTTGGTACAGTTATAGAAGGATTCTAGTAATGTCTGTAATATAACAGTGGACTTCCTGTAACAGCAGTACTGTTTGGTACAGTTATAGAAGGATTCTAGTGATGTCATTAATATAAAAGTGGACTTCCTGTAACAGCAATACTGTTTGGTACAGTTATAGAAAAATTCTAGTAATGTCTGTAATATAACAGTGGACTTCCTGTAACAGCAGTACTGTTTGGTACAGTTATAGAAGGATTCTAGTGATGTCATTAATATAACAGTGGACTTCCTGTAACAGCAATACTGTTTGGTAGTTATAGAAGGATTCTAGTGATGCCATTAATATAACAGTGGACTTCCTGTAACAGCAATACTCTTTGGTACAGTTATAGAAGGATTCTAATAATGTTTGTAATATAACAGTGGACTTCCTTTAACAGCAATACTGTTTGATACAGTTACAGGATTATTCTAGTGTAAGTAATGTCTGTAATATAACAGTGAACTTCCTGTAACAGCAATACTGTTTAGTACAGTTATAGAAGGATTCTAGTAATGTCTAATAAAACAGTGGACTTCCTGTAACAGCAATACTGTTTGGTACAGTTACAGGATGATTCTAGTGTAAGTAATGTCTGTAATATAACAGTGAACTTCCTGTAACAGCAATACTGTTTAGTACAGTTATAGAAGGATTCTAGTAATGTCTAATATAACAGTGGACTTCCTGTTACAGCACTTCTGTTTGGTACAGTTATAGAAAATATAGTGTAAGTAATATCTGTAATATAATGGTGGACTTCCTGTTACAGCAGCTTACTGTTTTTGTACAGTTATAGAAGGATTCTTGTGTAAGTAATATCTGTAATATAACGGTGGACTTCCGACTTCCTGTTACAGCAATACTGTTTTGTACAGTTATAGAAGGATTCTTGTGTAAGTAATATCTGTAATATAATGGTGGACTTCCTGTAACAGCAATACTGTTTTGTACAGTTATAGAAGAATTCTAGTAATACCTGTAATATAACAGTGGACTTCCTGTAACAGCAATACTGTTTGGTACAGTTACAGGATGATTCTAGTGTAAGTAATGTCTGTAATATAACAGTGGTCTTCCTGTAACAGCAATACTGTTTGGTACAATTATAGAAGGATTTTAGTGATGTCATTAATATAACAGTGGACTTCCTGTAACAGCAATACTGTTTAGTACAGTTATAGAAGGATTCTAGTAATGTCTGTAATATAACAGTGGACTTCCTGTAACAGCAATACTGTTTGGTACAGTTATAGAAGGATTCTAGTAATGTCTGTAATATAACAGTGGACTTCCTGTAACAGCAGTACTGTTTGGTACAGTTATAGAAGGATTCTAGTGATGTCATTAATATAACAGTGGACTTCCTGTAACAGCAATACTGTTTGGTACAGTTATAGAAAAATTCTAGTAATGTCTGTAATATAACAGTGGACTTCCTGTAACAGCAGTACTGTTTGGTACAGTTATAGAAGGATTCTAGTGATGTCTGTAGTGAACTTACAGTAACAGCAATACCGATTGGTACAGTTATTGGAGGGTTCTAGTAATGCCTGTAATATAACAGTGAACAACCAGTAACAGAAATACTGGTACTGTTTGGTACAGTTATAGAAGACCTCAAGTAGGGGACAGTTAATTGTTTTGGTAAATAATACACTTTAACTTATGAAAAAAAAAGTATTCAAAAAAAGTTATTTAACAGATCTAGCACAAAATAATAGTTCTTTTATAATTATGATATGTATGCATCAGTGCCATAACAAATTTTAACATTTTGTCTTTGCAAACAGATTGGACATATACATTGTCATGGATTTGTAATACAAATTGTATTACAATTATATACAACAGTTTAGAAAATCTTGATCTGTTATCCCCCTAAACATCTCTGAAAATATAGTGTTCATTTAGCAAGGAATCTCCTACGAATTCTGAAAACAAAAGTTTTCCTTTTTTGTACCCAGTGGCTGCACAAGTCATTGCTAATGGGAGGTAGTGCTCTGTATGTGGATGAGCCTTGGAAAATGACGGAACAGATGCATAGTCCTTTAATTTTGCCTTCCGTTCTTCAGGGGAATACTCTGGATTGGTAAACACGTCATGGAGCCATATCTGAAACTGTTGAGCCCACTGTTTTGGAGGACCATCACTGGATCCAATGGTGTGAGTAGCAAATCCACTGCCAACTATGAGTATGTTGTCATGTCTAAGGGGTGCCAGAGCTTCGGCTATTTCCAGATGTTTGTTCATGTTTAAATTATGCAGGAGAGACACCTGAAAAACTAAATATTAAAAAGAAAAATTATGAAATATCTTAAATATCTTATAAGTTTTGTTTTTCTATTAAACAGGGATTTTGAATTTTAAGCAAATCTAAATAACAACAATAATTTCTTTGATGTCCCTTAACACACAGAAGTGGCTGCTCACAAGACATTTTTATTCTATGATTTACCAGTAAATCTAGAAAACTTAGATAAATATACCAACAGTAAAACTCAAATAAACATAATGCACATAATTTGATCTTTCTTGTTCTGTTACTTCATAATTCATTTATATGTTTTTTATCATGCATGTCATAATAAGTTATCCCAAAAATGTATAAGGAAAGGTTTTTCATAAGATTGTCATAACTTGTTACCAATACTCTGTGTCAAATGGAAATAAATATGTTTAAATCATCGAAACTCAAGTAATTCTACAGTCAAACCCTGATCAATAAAATTGAAATCAAAGACAAATGAATTTTTCTTTTAAATAAACAGGGATTTCAAAATAACCAGGTTATATCGGTAATATAAACTGTGGACAGGGAATCAAAATCATTTCAAATTAAGTGGGACTTCAGTGTAACAGGGTTCAATATATTATCAGCAAGTTCGACTGTACATGTATATAGCAGATGACTCAAAACTATCTAAGTAATCATCACAGAAAATGTCAGTATTTACAACTAATATATTATTTATAATAATAATAAAAGAGTTACCTCTGTCCATAGCAACAGCCAATGTAAAAAAATAATAAAAATAGTATGCCAAGAGACTTAAATGATTAAAAACAGAAAATGATATTTAATCCCTTCATCCCAAAATATCTAAATGGTATGTTATTTTCTATTGTTTAGACCAGTCTATCATGGTGTGTAGGGATGAAAGGGTTAACCTAGCCAATTTTAAACCTACCTGGAATATCAGCATCTGGGTACATCAATTTCAGAGGGACAAATACACCGTGATCTAATCCTCTATCCTGGCTTAATTTGCAAGGTATCCCTTTTGCCTTCAAAATTTCCCGAACTTTTCTTGCAAAGTCTGGTGCCCCCTTGACGGGCCAGGATAGCTTGTATGTTTCTGGGGGAAACCCTCCATAATCATAATACAATGTGGGGTCTGGTTGTACCTGGACCGTGCATTCGGTCTCCTCCCAGTGAGCACTCAGTACTAATATTGCCTCGGGTCGTTTTAATTCGGCCAAATTCACAAAATTGCGGAGAACATCGGCTGCTTTGGAATCCTTATCTAAGCCTTTTAAACGAGGTATGGTTTTCCCATCCAAATAAAATGATGGGCCAGCACCGTGTGAAACAAACACTGCTGGTTGAATAGATGCCATCGGTAGAATCCTATAAAATGGTTGTCAAATTTTAAGTTAGACCCAATTTGTATTTTAAATGAGGATTTTTTATCGGGTTATGTTCTAGAACTTGACATTATTCAGTACTTTTATGTCATGACCCAGTTTCTAGAACATACAGGTCTGTTGACTGTTAGGCCTTCCTAGCTTCGATGGTTTACCCAATCATAATATTCATGAAAGAACTCTAGGTAAATTGATTCAATCGCAGTGTGTGATCTGTTGCACATGCAGCACCATCAGATTACTTCAAACAAATTAAATCAATCGCAATATGTGATATGTCACACCTACAAATATTTTTAAATTGCTAACATATGTGAATGAAAAGGGAAAGTAGAAATCAAGGCCAGTAACTCTGATAAACTTCCGACACTAGTACCAAACTAGGAGAGCCGATCTGGCTCAGTCGATAGCGCGCTCGACTCTTGATCGTGAGGTCGTGAGTTCGAGTCCCGCCGGCGACAGGTTGGTTTCCTGTCTTTCGGATGAGACAGTAAAAACTAGAGGTCTCGTGTCACAGTAGGTGTCGGCACGTTAAAGAACCCTCACTGCTCAATGGCCGTAAGTGCCGAGCATAGGCCAAAATTTGAACCCCTTCACCGGCATTTGGTGACGTCTCCATATGAGTGAAATATTCTTGAGTGGGACGTTAAACAACAATAAACAAACAAACCAAACTAGGACGATGATAGTTCAGATTGGTTTAAAGCAGGTTAGCCATTCAGAACTCGTATGTATCCAAAAGTATGAACCAACATCGGATACTCCGAAAATGACTGTGTTATGTATATTTTTTAGATGTAGATCAATTTCTTTTTAATTAGAATATCATAACAAAATTCATTTCGGATAATGAGATTTTTATGTGACCATAACCATGATAATGCGCTTGTTCCGGGCACTTCAAAGGCGGTTTTTCCCTAATAATCTATTTGATCATAATGTGATAGTTATTTTTAACATAGAGACCACCTTTAAAGTGATCTGAACTATCATAATTTTGTCAAATGGAGTTTTAACTCAGAGACCTCCTTTAAAGTGATCTGAACTATCATTATTTCGTCAAATAGAGTATTCAGGGTAGAAACCTCCTTTAAAGTGATCTGAACTATCATAATTTTGTCAAATAGAGTATTCAGTTCACATTATTTTCATCTTTTTATTATTATTATTATTTTTTTTTTTTGGTATAACACCAAATTTGAATGACATGGTGAACATAACATTAAAAATGTTTTTAAATACATTCCTACAATGAGGAAATTTAAATTTCTGTTATCAAGAAAAAATTTGGAAAAACTGTTTTTGATTTACATAAGACCTATACTGGAATATGCATGTGAAGTTTGGGATAATTGTGGTGAGACCTGTCAATCAAAATTAGAAAATATTCAACTAGAAGCTGCCCGAATAATTACTGGTTTGTCAGTTTTTACCAAAACAGAATTTTTGTATAGGGAATTGGGATGGAGCATGCTAAAAGAAAGAAGGAAATTCCGAAAACTTAGTTTATTTTTCGATATTCACAACCCTAGTGCACCATCTTATTTAAATGATCTTTTACCAATCACTGTCGCCCCCAATTATAATCTTAGAAACTACAAAGATTATCGACTGCCATTATTTCACCTTCAACTAACAAATCACTCATTTATATCGCATACAACAAACCTTTGGAACGATTTACCGCAGTCAGTAGTAAAACACATCGAAAGGAAGCGAATTTTTAAGAAATCACTGCGGAACAGTATTTTCACTTTTTCGACTATACAAACCAAATATTATTTAAGTCACGTGCCCCGAAGGACTAACATTTTACACTGTAAACTCCGAAACCGCGCAAGTTCCCTAAATTACGATCTGTTCGGTGCCCACTGATTGATGATCCATCTCGTGATTGTGGCTTTGTATCTGAAGACCATTTTTTCTTTCATTGTCCTAAATATTATGATAAGCGTATTACCTTGCTAAATGAATTGTATTGGTACAGTGATTTATCTATTGAAACAATAAAATATGGTGACCCCAGCCTTAATGAACTTTTAAATACAAAACTTTGTACAAGCGTTCACAAATATATTAATTCGACAAAACGATTTTCTTGAGGATCTAAAGTTTAAATTTTATTGCCTAACTGTATACCTTTTTGAAAAAATGTTATTGTAATTTTTGGTTTTTGCATTAGTACTGTATTTCAAATGATGGTCCTATGAGTCAATGAAACTATAAATCGTCTTTTTTAAAAAAAAATGATAAGTAATATCGGGCCTGTAATAAAATGCGAGTTTTTCCAGGATTGGATTTCAAGAATGCATAGGACTGTTTTCCCGGTTTGTGTGCTTTTAAGACTTTTTGATAAGACGAACGTTATCGAATGCGGTTCAGTGTGTACAAGCCCGATATGTTAGTCTAATATAACTCCGAAAATTCGTTTTACATTTCCGAATATTCGTTCTTTCTTTTGTAAATTATTTTCTGTTCTTTACTTGTTTAACTTTTGTAACAAATATAAATCCTGTTGTTTAAATCATCGTTACGTGACATGTTAAAAATGTATATTTGTTGTATGTAATGGAGAGGACTTAAATAAGTTGTTATAACTTGTGTACTTTTTAAGAGGATAAACATCACGTAATCTAGTTCAGGAAGCCACAAAATTGCTTTTCAGAGCTAGTAAATTAAAAAAAGAAATCCGGAGGAGAAAACCCGGACCCCTATTTTGTTTCTTGCTAAATTCCAAAACGTACTGTGGGAATACACTCCCGAACCCATTGAATTCGGCTTATGTCTGCTGAAATTCTTTTCATTTTGGAATGACCATTTCAATTTCCATTTTATTAATTTATTTTGGAAGAAATGTTTTTTCCTACACTCTAGTGGATTATTTCCTCATAATTTTTCAAACGAATTGAAAAAAAAAAACCAATGTTTGCATGCATTGTATAACCAATCTTAAGGGACATTAGCTGGGTTTTTTTCCAAACTTTTTTCTTTCCATTTTTACTTCTTATGTTGATATTTCATACAGTAAAAAAAAAAAGAGAGAGGGAGAGACAGAGAGAGAGGTATACACACATAGGCGTAGGAACTGAGAAGGGGGCATGCCCCTCCCCCATTTTTTCACATACATTTTTTTTATATTATCAACACATTTGGAATCCAGAAAAAAACTCTTCCAAGAGCTTTTAAATATTCAAACATTTTGGATTTAACCTTACTGTTTGTATATGCATACCACAAATACTGGACCTGACCCAATTTTAACAAAGTATATAGAAATATAAGATAGGACATTTTATACCTGTGTACTACATAGCTCTTATTTTTATTGTACATCAAGTACAAGAAGTAAAAGCGGAAACAAGCTAAATATATTTATTTTTGGTAAACAAAGCTAATTGCCCCTTTAAATAGTTTATTTTAATTATGTTACTCCTCATACATTTATTGGATTTCTGGATTCGCTGTGGTGGATTATGCGGGCTCGGAGTACGACTAACATTTTGATGCAACATTACTCATGCAAGATGTCGTTTATGAACGTCGATCTTGTAAAATATCTTTGTTCATGTGGTAAGAGATATCCGATATGCCGTTTGTACTTGTGCAGACATTGTTTAAAACTAAGATGTGGTGACTGCGTGCAACATGAGGTAAATATTTGCTCGTTAACTAGGTAAATTACTGAAGTAAAATGTATTGATGCTGTCTGCTCGTTCAGAGGTACCTGAAGGGAAATTTCATAAATTTCATAATCAGGGGCTAATAGACCCTTTTTGGGAAAGGGTCCTGTACCCTTCAATTGGGAATTTTAAGTCACAATAGGTTTAATTAGATAAAAAAGTAGTACCAATTTTGTAAATTTACTAATAAAATAAAAAGTAATGATACAAAACTTGTGAATCATTTACTATCATCGTACTATCAGTTGTTTATCTCTTTATCAAATTGACAACATGGATTTCAGGTATTGATTCAGCATTTTTTTTTTTGTCTTTTCATCAAAAGTTAGGTACATATGGTGAATATAATTGGGAAATTTTGCTCAAAATTGGGAAAAATATTGCTTATTTTTATTTTTACATTGGGAATGTGTCCTTTTACCGGATCCACATGTTGATGGTATTAATCCCTGATAATGTCTATTAATGACATTAATCGTGTATGATAGTTTGATACTGATGAAAATGATTATAGATGTTAAACAATTTTATTCAGAAATTGTTACTTCACTTGTAAAGTCATGCCATTTAGGCTCCACACCCTTTCAGTTAATTTTCATGTTGAAAATGAAAACATTTTACCAGGCATAATCTGTTATAACTATAATTATGATTCACAATTTGGCATGTTAGAAGCTTTCGTTTCCCATTTCAGATCTGGGTTACGACCCTATAGTCCAAAAGCCTGTCACTCCGAAAGTCTTTTTATTCTGAAGGCCCGTTATACTTATAGCAGGATTGTGTTTTGGCATGTTATATTGTTTATGCAATGGTGTGTCAGCGCTACTGCACAGTTATTCCTTTTGGGATTCTGTCATAGGCTGTTTTCTTATGCTGCGATTTACTGTTGCCCCTGCCAGAATCCCTTGTCAAGCCTTCATAATTTGATTCTTGAAAATATTGGCTTTGGTGACCGCCTTGCTTCAAGAGAACTTATTAAAATATGAATATCACTAATGGCATTATACCAGGCTGGCAGTCATTGAGTCAGTCAGTAATTATAAGTCATCTTCAATGTATCATTTCTAGATGTTTTTTTCTTTGAGTCCAAATATGTTTTTATTTAAAATTCCAAATAGAAATTGATATACCTTGGCATGTATACTCAGACTAACACATATTTTTTGCATGGGTCTGAATGACCATCTCAACTGGCAAAGAGGCTATACTCTGTTTGAATTCTTCGATCGCTTTTCATAAGCCCGTGAAAAGCAAAGTTACCGGGTTATTGAATGTTATTGAACTTATGAAGAGCAATCATAGAAAAGATTATAGCCCCTGACATAAATATTCTGCCATTCAAACCCAGGCAAAAAGTTTAAGTCGGTCAGAATAAACATGTGATATTTCAATTTCTATTTGGGATTATAAACAAAAACTTTTTGTGGATACAAAGAAAAAAATGTCTAGGAATGATAACCTTCTGATTATATTGACTATCACCCAGTTATTTATTATTTTAAGTTCTCCTGAAGCCTGAAATCCACATCCACATCCGTGTAACAAAACTTTAATCTAGACTTGATCTCTTGAGCTTTGAGGTGTAGCAGTAGGGTTTTGATATTTCACATATACAGTATATTCCTCTTGATCAGACCTTTCATTTAGAGCTGTGACTTTTGACCTAGTGACATTGACCTTGGAGTTTAACCTACTTTTCAAAAACTTTAACTGGGCCATATCTGTTGTCAACTATGAGGGGTAGTTATAGAACATTGATATTTCACATTGAGAATCACCCCAATCAGCGAGCTGCATTGTCAGTCTTTTGACAAGTCATGTTTGGACATTGTGCTTTTTGCATGAAAAATTTCACTGGAAAAGTATTTACATGTATTTGGAATTTATAAAAAGACAACAACAAAAAAATGGGAGGGAGTGGGAGCTATTTAATTAAATTTACTCATGTACTTCTTGCTTTTTTAAATATATATACAGTGTATATGATAATGATGTTGACTATATACTGTTACGAATTGGCCAAGATTCTGTACTACTGCATGCAGCACAATATCACCTTATCATTGTGGTGCAATACAGTTACATGTAAGCCCATTATTGTGTTTTACCCGACCTTTAAGGTTAAACAGATCTTGATTCTGGATTTATTTGTTGCTTCTGGCATTTGTAATCTTAAGAGTTTAACAAAATAAAGTTTAACTTAAAAGATGACGTATTTTAGAATTTTGTTTATTGACCACTTGATTTTTTCATGATACACATACTTTTTGTTACCAGGTAGATACTCCATATTGCCCAAACTGCTTGGAGAACATGCCATCTGCTGAAGCCAAACTTAAGAAAAACAGGTACTGAGTTATATAACTTATTCTTTTGTCTAAGGTGCACAGTATATACGATATTGTCAGTATTAAAGGAGTTTGCACATGATTTTCAAATATTTCTGATAATCTTTAGAAAATAAATTGTTGGTAAACTTTGGTAAACACTTTAAACATTGAAATCTGCATAGTTTGCATACATGTAGGTAAACACTTAGATTCTATGACAACTGTGCCAGTTCTTTTGTAGATGCAGCAACTGTTTTGATTGTCCGTCTTGTGGTCACACTTTGACCACAAGAGCTACCAGTACCTCTGTGCCAGACCCCGAGGACCCAAACAAGACAACTCCCAAGAAAATGTTCTACATGGTGTGTGGGTTCTGTCGATGGACAACAAGAGATGTTGGCATTCCAGATCAGTCCATTTGTATGTTACCTTTTTTATACTGATTCAAAAAAGCAGGAATCACTTATATCACTGAAGATCTAAAAATTGTATTAGTGTCGGCATAGTGTCGTTCAGTGTGTCAAAATTTTGGCCGGTTTTATATGTGATAAAATAGGAAATTTATGAAAATACTGAAAATATTTTGTCTTAAATATCAACATTTTACTGTATTTTAAAGTCTAAAACCTTATTTTTTGAAAATTATACTTTTGAGTGACACTATGCCTTTAATATGATGGACCTTCAGGATACACCTTTGTCAGCATATTCTGATAATGTCCTTATATGGTGAGGTACTGCAAAGCTGGAATTTTTTGCGGGACTTCATTTTCGCAATGCACAAGATCTAAATTTATTTACGAGATATTTTTGAGATTTCGAATGCCCACTTCGTCATACTACTATCATACTTCATTATTTGATCATTTTATTTTTGTTGAGCGTAAATAAAATTCTCGCAAATAAAACTGGATTTATAGTAATTCATAAGTTTGGAAAATATTTCCTATTCGTGACAAGGAATACATAAATATTGACAAAATTTTATTTTGCAGCGAGTGGTGGATGGGAAGACATAGAAAATCCACACTCCAAGCGGGTAAGATAACATGTTATAGAAATTTATTTTGAAAAAAACAATTTTATATTTAACCTCTCCCCTTTTGTACTCTCTGTACATCTATACAGTTTTTGAATTAATTTTCATCCTTAATAAACTGAATTAAATTGTTTTGTAATAATTCACATAAATGCCAACTTAATAAGATATGAAGTACATGAATATTATTGTCTCTGTGTTGTCTGTCACTTTAAAACTTAAAACGTAATTCTATCCTTTTGACTGTAAGAAATTTAGAATTTTTTTTTCTCCCCAGATATTTGCCTTGCTTGATAATTATCAACAAATAGCCCAGAAGGAAAAAGCTGAAAAGGAGAGAAAGAAATATGTCAGGAGAAGGAGCTACCTTAACTATGCCGTGAGTAGTGAGAGATAAAAAATTGAATGATGTAGATTTCATAAGTAGTAAGTAATGAGAGAGAAAGCATGTGCTATTTCTGAAAAAAAAAAAACAAGTCTAATATATGGGATGATTTACCTATTGACATATAACATTTTCCCTCATATAGACTTTACTGTACTTAATGAAAGCAAGGTAAGCAAACAAGACATATTTAAACAGACTGTATAAGTATGTTTTATGTTGAGTTCATTTCTATACTTGTAACAAAGAATTTTTTGTCCTCCAAGTTGAATAGTCATACAAGATATGAACATCTGACACCTTCAGGTATGGTTCTAAGTCACAAAGTCAAACTGGATAAGTCTAGAATTCAGAGAATTTTGTAGTTTGAATTGAACTTGTATAATTTATCCTCTGAGATTGAAAATGCTATATATGTTCTGGTTTCATTGACTCAACTTTTTAATCTTTCATGTCATTATAGGCAAGCATGGATAAGTATGGACTTGTATCAGTTGCTGCCAAACGCAAAAACCTGCAAGGAAACATGTCCAGTCTAAGGTAAGATCTTTATTTCTCCCACCTTGGACAGGTGTATCTACCATTTTGTCAAGCCAGAATTTCTCTGTCCACACGCTAGGGTGTAGACAAGCTACACACACTAAGACATCACAATATGATTTTATAACATGGTACTTCTTTAGGATGATAACACTTAACTTAACGAACTTAACTTTAATGCTCTCTATGCCTAGAGGCACACAAGGCTCAGACAGCATTTCTCCACGGAGGTCTGTTTGAAGACTTTTTTTATTCGAACAATGGCCATTTCTCTCAAGAGATTCAGGGCATAGGTCTGGAAAGTGGCAACTGCTTGTTGGTTGGTATAAATTCCTTTCCGATTATCCAACATAGATGCTGCATTGTCAATCTGAAAATAAAAGAGTCAAAACTGCAAATTATAAAATGAACATGATGCTTGATAGTCCGTTATCTCTATTATGACTAGTCTAGGGCAGATGTGAGCCCCGTTTTTTGAGGAATTGGGTGTTTACAATGATTACAACAGGTTTCATCAAATGCAGACTGTGTCTGTAAGAGTAAGACAAAAGTGTTGCATCTAATTGTCACGTTATAATTAGACTAGGTGAGACCTTGCATTTCTGAGGAAAACAAATAAAAGTCAAGTTCTCACAATATATAGGCTATTTTTTATTCCCTTTAGTGTAATTCATAAGGAAATCACTAATTGACCTCTGCATTGTGATTGTTCATTAACTGTAATGATACGATAAATAAGAATGACTCTTAATGGATAGTCTATCGCAGGGAACCAATCTAAATCACTTTTAGAAATAAACAGAATGAATGCATAGGACCATTTTTGTTGTTTACATTGACAGCACCATGAATGATTACACAAGTCAAAAATATAAATTAGAAAATACACATATACACATGCTTGTGGATAATGTTTTTTAAATTCTGTACGTGCATTAAGTTTCAGTAAATATAGATGCATGCGCGTAATGGCCTAAATTTTTATACCTGCACTAATTTTATTCTACATGAATTACACGCTGCAGTATGTAAATGGGCATGCTGAAACATGTGTTGGAATCATGGGAGAAAAAATAATCAAACATGGTTGTGTTGAGTGTAAAGTGAAATCTCATCCCTCCTGGTAAGAATCTGAAAGTACACTCCTCGGGAAATCCTTGGGTGGACAACCAGATTTTTACAACTCGCGTGGATATTTCCTTATCCACGCCACACACATATAATATTCTATTGATCCCAAGAGGGCTGATTATACATGTAGATCATAGTGTATTTGGCCCTTATGTTGTCTGTCTGTGACATTTTGGTTTCCATCAAAAAACATTTGTTTCTCTTCTCAAATTTGAATGATGGAACAGGTAAAGTGTGAAAACCCTTTGGGAATTTTTTGGAACACAGATCAATTTCGACTTTGATTTTGCTGTAGATATTTTTTATGTAAAAATAGAAAAGTGCTGCCCACAAATGTTATTCAAAACAACTCTTAAAATTTTGAATTAAAAATAGTTTTTAAGTAGTGTTGCATGACATTTAATTATTCATGGTTTTGTTAATGGTTTCCTTACATCATGAAATTCAACTCATTGAAGTCTGACTTTCCAAAATTATGCTGCACATATACATGTGTTAATTTTTTGTTTATTTGCAGCATTAAAGAAAACGAAGAAAGTAGCATAACTCCAGTGACCTCTTCAGAGACAGTTAAGATGTTTGACCCATTACCTGATACAATATTCACAGAGCCACTACATCTGGAGCAAAGTGAGTATTCTGAAACCACCACTCTGTGGTGGTGACCTGTAATGTGGTCTTTGGACCGCCCTTTGAGAATTGCTATATATTTGCCCCTTATATAGCAACCACCTGCCTTACGCGACCGGTGACCGCTGTATTTTGTCCGCCAGTAGTTGTCTTACTTGCGTATAGTGACTGCTTACACTTACTACTCGTGGAAGGGAGATAACTCATAGAGAATTCTCGCGGGACATTTCGAGACCTAATAAACAACATGGAGCAATACACAATGTTTTGACAGTCACAACACACCTGGAGGTGTCAATTAACGCCCCCAGTAGTAATTAGGCACTCAGACGTGCTTTATGACAGGGTGTTTTTTACAACCAGGAACTACAATCAATGCTCACTGATTGATATTTTGTTTTCAATCATCAATTAATGACCTAAGTTTCCGGTGATGATTATTCAGCGAAAGACTAAGATTAAAAAGAAAAATTTCGAAAAGGATACACTTTGTGACAAGATGTCTTTACAAACAGGAGCATTTAAATATCATCACTAAATGATTGATATTATGTTTTCTTGTATTCAGGAATACAGTGGGGTATTTGTCTTACATCTTATCTTATCGCTGATTGATTAGCAAGTCAAGATCCTGATCCTAACAGTAAAATCACCGGCACTCGTAGCATTGGATTATATCAAATAAAATGAAAAGTAAATAAAATTCACCTATCTACATCTTTCTGTACTACTTTGTGACTTAACAACACAGATCACCGACTTTGACCACTTTTGATATATTTGTCTCGGTTTTAGTTTTAATAATGTGTTGATCCTCGATGTATACAATTGCATCATAAATTAATTTGAATTATTTAAAACATTGAATTATTTCATATTCTCATTATTTACATGTTGTACATGTACAGTAATTTGTCTATGCCTATTTTTGGTCTGGTTACAGGACCCTTCCCAATGCAAAAATGGCTTGTACTTCCCCCTAAATATACAATAATTCTCAATTAGGAATTAAAAAAAAAAAAAAATATTTAACAATTTTCCAGACCCTGCAGGTAGGAAAATTTCTTTAGTATTACAATTACAATGTACATTTACTAAATGGGACGTCTAACCAGGTAAGAAATATGTAGTTGGAAATAATGAAAGTCATCTCTGATCCCTTGGATTTCATAATATCTCATGTGACCCTTTATTTAAAGACCACCTGTCTATAAAGATCGTTTTTATAATTTCCCCTGAGCGGTCTTTATATACAAGACTGTATATGAAATAAATTTCATCAAATGTTATCAGTTCTTCACAACTATATGTATTTGTACTTTCGCTTATGTATACCAGTATAACTGTTTATACCAGATTATTTTCTTTAAGCTTTCTAAGGACACTTATTATTTACCCAGGGAAACTTGAAATATAATCTGTATGTTATTTTTTTTTTCATTTGATTCAGTGAACACCATCAGCCAACGTCATGCTGCCACCGAGTTCCAGCCCAGTGAAGCTAATGCTTTATATCCCTTACATAAACACCTGCTGATTCGTAGGTCACTTCGCTGCAAGGTAATGCTGAGTATAAAACAAGAGTTATTAAGTTTGGGATTTATATAATGATCTAAAAATATCAATATATTATATCTATAATTTTATATATAATATCATTTAACTCTAATTTAAACATCAGTCAGTAGTTTGGTCATTATATCTACATGGTAACGTTACAGGTGCATCTAGGTCACATGACTCACCGAGATGACCTATTTTGATCTGTTTCTATTGGTCCAAGTGGTTTATGCTTAGTGAGAATATTTAGCTTCTTTTCAAGCAGCTTTTTTTTATATTTAATACCTAACACTTATATTAGTGGTGAGAGAGATAGACAGACAGACAGACAAAGAGACATGGACATTCAAACTGAGCTATTTTACACCAACAAATATAACAAGCTGGAGTGACCATTATGTTCTGCAATGTTTTTCTGTTTTCTTTTTTCAGCGAGATTTGATGTTTATCTTTGATATTATTTTGATTTGTAGGAATGTGAACATAATTTAAGTAAACCAGAGTTCAACCCAATATCTATCAAGTTTAAGATCCAGTTGATTGCTCTGTAAGTCATTTAAACACTTTGTCATTCTCATTTACATTTGTCAGAAAATGCCAAGTCTGGTAATTATTCACTTTTCTGTTCATCAATTTTAGGCAAATGCTATAACAAAGTCTTATCAATTTATTTCTAGATTTAATTATGTCATTTGTAAAAATTATTTATTGATGTAAATTAAGAAAAATCCTAAACTGTAGTAGATTTAAATGTTAGTTTTCAATAAGACATTATTAAAGTTCTGTGGTTTTTTTTTACAGACATCACATACCAGAGATTAGAATTTTCACACCTCTAGATTTGCACCTGAAAAAGGTATGTAATTAATTTATGTATGATATTTAAAGCGATATGAGCTGTCGTTGGTGGAAAACTTTACATGCCCATTTTATGTCATATTCTATCTCATATATATTCCAAAGAGACCGTCTGGTGGTTAGAATAACAAATGCATGTGTAAAATTGCAACAATCTTGCCAAACGTAACCCGTAATATCAGTTATTGTTTGTCTGCCATACTATGAGCATTGCAAATTAAGTTTCGGTAATTTTTTACGAAGATTACTGAGTGCCCAATAAACACGTGCTATTTGCAGTTAATATACATTCTATTTTTATTACCCTTTGCATTTATTTTAGTACATCATCATTTCATACTTGAATCAGGCAAAGTTTGTCTTTTTTCGACGTTTCAAAACATTCGTTTCTGAAATTGTCAACGTGCCGGGTATATGGGGTGATGTCGACCCATTTTTAACTCGTCCCATCACATTCTCAGCTTCATCATTCTTGACACATATGATCATGAACTGCCCAACTCCACCAGACATGATGGCACGATTTACTTTTCACAGTTATATTGTTTTAATTTTGTCAACGTCAGCATTCGGGGTAACATTAAAGATCGGAAAAATTTCTTTTAGTGACCTAATATATTTATTCATATATTCATCCGATTTTCTTAGGTATTTAAAATAGCGTTGAAAAGCAAATATTTTACATATTACATGCACTTTCTAAAAAATATCATGTCCTGTAATTTAAAAATAAATATAAAACACATAAAA
This sequence comes from Atrina japonica, assembly GCA_030159075.1. Taxonomy (NCBI): domain Eukaryota; kingdom Metazoa; phylum Mollusca; class Bivalvia; order Pterioida; family Pinnidae; genus Atrina; species Atrina japonica. Next base: position 5,398 of record BROG01001290.1, on the reverse strand, counting down.
ATTGGCCGACTTTAACATAGTCCGAGCGCGTAAAAGACCAAGATCCCCATACCAAATTAGGAAGTACATTTGATATGGGGAAAGAGTTCATCTGAAAGGTCATTGCATACAGAAATACAGCTGGATTTTTAAGGTACGGGAAAACTTAAATTCTAATGAAACAAATTACTTCGAAAAGAAGATCTTTTACAGCGTTTTACGCGTTTGATAATGTATTTGAACACGCATTTTATCATATTCTTGACTGTATGTCAGGGGACAAAAATAATCATTGTGACAGTTTATATCGCTTTAAGGAAATCATTAGTTTTTGGCCAGGATGGCTATTTTTGGTAAAAATATTTTACCTACAATGATATCTAGAAACAGTGGTACAAAAATACCTAGAAACAGTGCTACAGTTATATCTAGAAACAGTGTACAATACCTAGAAACAGTGCTACAATGATATCTAGAAACAGTGTACAATATCTAGAAACAGTGCTACAATAATACCTAGAAACAGTGCTACAGTGATATCTAGAAACAGTGTACAATATCTAGAAACAGTGCTACAATAATACCTAGAAACAGTGCTACAGTGATATGGAAATAGTAATATAATGATATCTAGAAATAGTGCTACAATGATATCTAAAAACATTGCTACAATGATATCTAGAAACAATGCTAAAATATCTAGAAACAATGCTAAAATATTTAGTGTAACAGTGTTACAATGATATCTAGATACAATGATGTATAGAAACAGTGCTACAGTGATATCTAGAAACTTTTATGATATGTAGAAACAGTGCCACAATATCTAGAAACAGTACTACAATGATATCTAAAAACAGTATTCGATGTTTTCAATAAGAGGTGGCAGGAGGCCAAAGTAACTGCTTATAAACAAACTTTGGCCACCTAGAAATCTGTGACATTGTATTAAATGTGTGAAGCTATGCCAGTAGAAGGCCTCTTTCAGTTTCTAACTGGCCTCTTAATTGCAGAATTTCTGAAAACCTTGGAATAGTATTACAATGATGTGTAGAAACAGTGCTACAATGATATCTAGAATCAATGCTACAATGATACTTAGAAACAATGCAATCTTATCAAAAACCAATCTCTGATTGCTCTGTCATGTCTCATAGAGGATCTAACAAATGAGGTCACCGACCATCTAACAATTGGGTCACTGACTGTCACATGCAAGTGACCTCTTGTAGGTGTTTACTATTGGACCAATGAAATTACAACTCACAAGTTCTTGAAAGATTTTAGAGCGGGCATGATGGACACAGCCAGGGTTTGTAATGTCATAATCCTGATCAACACCACTCCCGAGAAAGTTGGGACTAATATTGATGTGGTTAATTTTAATATCAAATAATTAATTGGTGTATCACAACCTCCTCAAAAAGAAACGGAAATGTATATTGTATTTCATATAACACTTCACATGCTTTTATATATATATATATATATATATGGCGGAGCACAAATTCAGAAATAACAAGGCACATACAAACTTACCATGCCCCAGCTAAGGCTCGAACTCTCAACCTACGACACCAATCGGCTGGCTCCCATGCTCGATGCCCTAACCACCATTTACACATTCACAAGAATGAATGTTTCGATAGCAGTGAGTAGAATTCCAAACATGAGAATTCGGTCATAGAGATAGAGGTGAAAGGTGTTTAATCCTAATGTAAATGACAATGGATCCATTACGATGCATGTAGTGTCTAAATAAAGCACAAATATCACTACAACATTGTATTTGTGCTTTATGTATGATTTATTTATGCAGATAGTATCATTTCTGATCCAAAGTCCTTAGTAAATGTTTAGTGTTGTAGTGATATTCAGCGGACACCTCTCTATAACAGACAATTTGATGAGTCCAGGAACTGTCTTTAAACACAGGTTTTACTGTAGGCTATATATATATATATATATACCGTAATCGGCCGTGTATAATCCGCATTTACGTATTATCCGCACCCCCCATTTCAGCATCAGATCTCGGAGAAAAAAGGACTTCGTGCGTATAATCCGCGTTGACTTTTTTCCACGGCCGTATGGCCGAAAATCGTCGGCGAGATTGATTATTATTGTGTATAAGTGCAGTATGACGATCGGAAATATTTTCAAAATTCGCAGATCGGTATTTGGAAGAAATAGATAAATATTTATTATAGATATATATTCGAGATATTAGATAAGGGATATGATAAGCAAATTAATGATTTGAAATAAATAACAAAAGAAATATCAAAACATCAGTCGAAGTCTTTGTATAATTACATTCTGTTAATTACAGCGCAATCATTTGCTTTTGCTGACGTGGTAGCCTATATATTTAATTAATAGTATGTATTAGAACAACATTTGAAATAGATATTATATTTGCGGAAATCGGCGACATAAAAGTTTGTAACAATTTTAATTAGCGGACAAGCGATCTATATATCCAGAATACGCGTGTATAGCGTAATTATTGAAACAAAGGGATATATATACAGATCCAAGTATACTGTTGTCTGTTACACGCATCATTGTTTATGAATGGAGACATATACTACAAACATTAATTACCTTGGTTGGCATTGTGTTATTTTACACCTTTTATCATATTTTCAATTTAAAATTAACTCATCGTACTTACCTGTATAATTGGCATGTTCCATAACTTAGTACTACACTGTAGATGTACTGTAGTAAGAGAGTTACTGATATATACCTTTTGTACGAAATGTGTAAAATAACATTCCTCCACAGAACAAAACACCCAGAAAACATTGTTTTATTTATTAATGTATAGTCATCGTCTCAAAACAAACAACGCAAAACTACATAATATGATATAAATGGGAAAATACGAAACTACAAGATACTACATATTTGCTCTTCCATTTAGCCCCCTCATTTACAGTTACAACATGGCTGTTCGCTTCGTCGTTCACCAGCGTGAAATAATTATTAGAATTCTTGTTGAGATTGTTCTATTTTTCAATAATAACAAAACTTCATGATGAAGATAAGCAACAGGTACTGTACTATTCTGTTTCCTCGCCAAACATCGCAACTAGGCTAGCCTTGCACAGGCACTTGCGTTATGCAATCCACCGATCACAACACCCTCAATCAAGGGATTGCATTACACAAGTGCCTGTGTAGTCTAGCCTATTTGTAAACTGAAACACACAAAAATAAAAGACAACAAGATTCATTTATTGATTTATTCACCGTCACTGTAGACATAAATGATGATATACATTGACTCGTACATCGTTATTACGAAAAAACTTTGTCAGGCTTACTCCCACATCGAATCTCATGCAGTAGTTCCTGCAGAAAAAATGTCCTAAGATTCTGTAGTACTGTATTATCCGCACCCCCCTGCCTGAGACAAATTTTAGAGTGAAAAGAGTGCGGATTATACATGGCCGAATACGGTATATATATATATATACCCCATCGTCACAGGTTTGTTGTTCAGTTGATAGCATTGTTTTTTCTGTGTATTTTTCAAGGACTGTAAAGTGATCTTGGTGTTAAGTAACCCAGGAGCGTACAATATGGCTGTGTCTTTTCTGCCTGTTGATAAGTCACTGGACAAATTCAGTACAGCTAAGGTAAGTGTCTCAAAAATATACATGTATTACTGTGCAATGATAGTTATTTATTAACAAAAAACGTAACTAAGTATATGTCCGCAAAATGCTCCTTTAAAATACAAAAATATATTTCTCACTTCTCATTACTATAGGAATTCATGTCATATGTCATATCTCTCACTACTCATTACTAGAGGAATATATACCATACATGTCATATCTCTCACTACTAGAGAAGTCTATACCATACATATCTTATCTCTCACTACTAGAGGAATCTATACCATACATGTCATATCTCTCACTACTAGAGAAGTCTATACCATACATATCTTATCTCTCACTACTAGAGAAGTCTATACCATACATATCTTATCTCTCACTACTAGAGGAATCTATAACATACATGTCATATCTCTCACTACTAGGAAAGTCTATACCATACATGTCATATCTCTCACTACTAGAGGAATCTATAACATACATGTCATATCTCCCACTACTAGATGAGTCTATACCATACATGTCATATCTCACAACTAGAGGACTCTATACCATTCATATCATATCTCCCACCACTCACTACTGGAGGCATCTATACCATACATGTAATATCTGTCTCTACTAGAGGAATCTATACCATACATGTCATATCTACCACTACTCACTACTAGAGAAGTTTATACCATTCATGTCACATCTCTCACTACTAGGAAAGTCTATACCATACATGTCATATCTCTCACTACTAGAGAAGCCAATACCATACATGTCATATCTCTCACTACTAGGAAAGTCTATACCATACATGTCATATCTCTCACTACTAGGAAAGTCTATACCATACATGTCATATCTCTCACTACTAGGAAAGTCTATACCATACATGTCATATCTCTCACTACTAGGAAAGTCTATACCATACATGTCATATCCTACTACTCACAGACATTCTTTTTCTCCTCAGCTTTTTCTCTTTTGGCAATTTGTTGAAAATTATCAAGCATTGCAAAAATCATTTTGTACTGCCTTGGCTTGAATTTCTTTACCTCTATAGATCAGAGAATTAACATCACCTTATGCTATACTAAATGCAGTTATATTTTGTAGATATGGTAAGCCCTAAAGGCAAATACTATTCCTCCTCTGATAAACAAACGTGAATAACAAAGAATTGTGGGTGTTTTTTTTTTCAAGACTTTGATGCTGAATTTAACATGAATTTCAGAAGTGAAGTCAGCTTTAAAAAAAAAATTGAAAATATCTTTTTTAAGGTCAGTAGGAATGCACATTTGGCATTGAGGGTTAAGGTTGAAAGAAAGGTGATAGAAAACGAAAATCAGTTTGCTTCCAATTCCAATGAATAAATTGGTCATAAGAAAATGAATTTACAAATAACAGGTCCAACCCAGAAAGTGTTTTAAAAAATTCTGTCACTGAAGTAACAGTTACCTGCTTAACTATGATTATATGTGAATGTAGCCTGTTGTCCTCATTTGTAGGTTGACTTGATGAAACGTGAGGTGCTGTTGTCACGGCGTGATGATGCGGCTATGTATGATGATAGCGAACACGGACAAGAAACTTTCAAAGACGATTCAAGGTGAGATTCGTTTGTACTTTTACATGTTCTTTTACCCTTAAATGCATTTAAGTTGCAGATACTCACCCATTCAGGCTTTTAGATTGATTGGGAAAGAAATGACTGATATTTGTATATGAGTATTTGCAAAACGATAAACTTAAGCCATACTTTTTCTTGACAGTGTAGAGCCGGCCTGGCTCAGTCG